>CANXYI011451574.1:0-17536 GCA_948208565.1 Hura crepitans | reverse complement strand
AAATAAAAACTTTAAAATTATAAATGAATTATACAAAATTTTGTAAAATTTATTTATTTTAAATATATTTTTAATTTTTATTTTGATATGATAAATTTATTTTAATATTATCCGTGCATTGCACGGGTTCAAATACTAGTTTGATTATAAAAGTTAACGTGGGTATATATTGATCTGATGTAATAATATTCATAATCAAATTAAGAAAAATATAATAATATATTTTAATGTAAAAGTATGAATTAATTTGTATTGTAGTACAACGACTTAAATTAAATTAATGCCTGACTGTGATGAATTTAAACAAATAAAAGTTCAGTTGAATGAAATACACTGTACGAATATATTATAAATCTGGTTGGTATTATTTTAAATATTTTATTTGAATTTAACACGATAATTAAAGAAATATTTAAAAAATTTTAATTTTATAAAATATATTAACATATAATAAATATATGTAAAATTATAAATCTTTTATTAAATATTCTCTTAAATTTTTAGATGGATAATTAATTAGGACAATACTTAAAACGAAACGAAGAAAATATTTAACAGCTAATAGGTTACCTTTACTCTTATGCGAATGGAAATATTTGAACCAATTAAATGCAGGATGACATTGATTTTGACTAAAAATTGGATTTGATATGGAGTTGAAGATATATTTCACGAGAAATTTAGTTTTTGAGTTTGAAAATTTGGAGCAGCCAGCTAAAAGAGTAATTTATGTACGCAGAAGAATCAAAATAAATGGCTGCTTGTCATGTGCAAAAGAAAGAAAGAAAGAAATTTTAGCTTTGGTATGCCGGGATAGAAAGTTTAGTTGAAGATATTCAAAGATTATGTTCATATAAATCAGTGGATCGATGAATGATCCGACACAGATAACAAGTGAATTGAACACTTCGTTTGATTAAAGCTAAGAAGACTTGAGTGGAGGTAAGAGAACAAGAAAGGCCCGGTAAGAGGTTAAGAAAAAGGCTAAGAAAATGTGAAGCCCAAACCAAAGCAGCAAAAGACCAAAGAATGAAGTAGTCCTTAATTGTCATATTCAGAGAATTAAGAGTTCGCCCGTGCTTACCAGAATATGTGTAGACTTAGTTTCTTGATTCCTGTGCAGCAACACATACAGTTTCTTGATTTCTTAGCAGAATCACTCAAATGTAGAAAATGGAAACTACAATTCAAATTTGAGTTTGGCAAAATGTGTTGGTTTGACTATGAAGTATTGCAAAGCAATGAAGAAATCGTGAGTCACTATGATGTTGTACAGATCTTAGATTGAAAATATTTCTTAGAAAATCTATTGATTGAATAACTGTATCTTGTATTTATACATCCAACTCATGCATAAAAGCATGATGTAAAAACTGAGCTAAGCTAATCTAATAGCAACACAAAATACATCTATCTAATAGACTTAATAACAAAAAATAACAGAAAGAGAAAATGAGAGTAAACTAACCATAATATAATGAAAATAAATATACATTTTTCATCCCCCCTCAAGTTGGACCCTCATAGATATCAAGAAGGGCCAACTTGGATTTAAGACAAACAAATAAGGGAAATGACAATGCTTTGGTGAAAACATTTGCAATTTGAGAAGTAGATTGAATGCGATAAGGAACGATGAAACCCGCCTTAAGTTGATCAAGAACTAAATAACAATCAATATCCCGGTATTTGGTTCGCTTGTGAAGCACCGGATTAGATGCAATGTGGATGGCAGCTTGATTATCACAATGAAGAGGAATAGGAAGGTCAACATCCACATGCAAGTCCTTAAGAATGTAGGTGATCCATTGCAATTCACAGACTGTTACAACCATAAACCTCTATTCAGCTTCAGCTGATGATTTTGAAACCGTCTGCTGCTTCTTAGTTTTCCAAGAGATCGGGCAGGAGCCTAAGAAAATACAAAAACTAGTGAGAGATCTTCTGGTGTCTATGCAAGAGGCCTAATCTGCATCACAATAGGCTTGAAGATGGAGAGAATTATTGGTAGGGAAGAAAAGACCTAGTGAAGGATAACCTTTAAGATATCGAAGGACTTGCTGCCTTCATATGTGAATCTCTAGGTTGATGAACAAATTGGCTCAGCTGCTGAACCACATATGTGATGTTAAGCCTACTAAATCCCAAGTACAATAACGTACCAATAATCCTTCTATAAATTTGAGGGTCCTCTAAAAGCTGACCCTCCTCTTGAGACAACTTTACTCCCTTTGGAAAAGGAGTTGAAGTTGGTATAGAAGCCAGTAAATCCGCATCATGAAATAAATCCAGAACATACTTGTGTTGGTTCAAATAAATGCCATCTGGTGTTCTGGCAATTTCTAATCCCAGAAAATATTTTGCCAAACCCAAGTCCTTTATAGTGAACTGTGCATGAAGACTCTATTTAACTTGATTGATTTCAGCCACTGAATTACCATTAATTATGAGATCATCAACATACACCAATAAAATGAGAAATATATCCCCTTTAGTGAGAGTGAACAAGCAATCATTGTTAGTTCAGTGTTCCATTGTCTCGATGCCTGCTTCAAACCATATAGGGACCTTTGCAGTTTACATACTTGACCAGGCTTGGCTCTGTCATAACCTAGTGGGGGCATCTTGTAAACTTCTTCTTGAATGAAACTATGCAAAAATGCATTATTTACATCAAGTTGATAAATTGGCTAATTAAAAGATGCAACAATAGCTAATATAACTCTAACTATTAACACCTTTGCCACAGGAGAAAAACTTTCAATATAGTTTATTCCTTTAATTTGAGAATAACCTTTTGCCACTAAATGAGCTTTATGCCTGTCAATTGATCCATCTGGATTAAGTTTCAATTTAAAAATCCATTTACAACCTATGGGAATCTTACCTTCTGGTAACTCTGTCAAAGACTAAGCATTATTCTTTTCTAAGGCTGATAATTCCACTTTCGTGGCCTAAACCCAGTGTTCAGATTTTTGAGCTTCATTATATAATTGAGGTTCATGATAAAATGTTATGTTTGCTGAGAAATCAGTATATGTGGAATCAAGATACTGATTAATAGAAAAAGGAAATGTCTTTGGTAAATGATGAGCCTTAAAAGGAGTATGAGAAAAGTGTAAATGAGGATTAGTAGTTAAAACCAAATTGGTAACATAATCCTCAAGCCACATTGGTTTATGAGTTTGCCTTTTTTTTTTTTTATAAAGAGTGAGATCAGGACCAATGTTAATTTGGCTAAATGAAGAAAGGGAAATTAATGGAGAGAACTGATCTGAACTGGAAGAATTTGATAAAGGACAATTATGATTTGAAGAAATAGAAGAAGGACTCTGTGTAATAGATATGACATGAATAGGCACTTATTTGACAAACTCTTCTGATGGAATGTCCTTAAAAGGAAAATAAGTCTCATGAAACTCAACATCTCTACTGACTAGTACATTCTCATTCTCAATATCAAATACTTTAAACCCCTTTGTTCCATTCACATACCCTAAAATTATACATTTAAAGGCCTTAACATCCCAAATTTTCTCTTATTTGGATGAATATTTGTTGAATAACATAAGCATCCAAATACCTTGAGATTGCTGAGATCTGGTAGTTTGGCAAATAGCAACTGATGAGGAGACTTCCATTTATTTGTTGAAGTTGGTGTTCTATTAATCAGATAGGTAGAATCTAAAACTGCTTCCCCCTAAAATTTGAGTGCTAAAGATGCTTAAAACAATAAAGCTCTGGCCATCTCTAGGATCTATCTATGCTTCCTTTCAACTGTGCCATTTTGCAGAGGAGTATAAGTACAAGTCCTTTGATGAATTATGCCTAGATCATCAAGCAAGCTTTTACAAGCAGATGAAATAAATTCACTTCCATTATCAGACCTGACTTGTTTCACAACATGCTCAAATTGAGTTTTAATTTGCTTAAAAAAATTTGAAAGAACAGAAGGAACCTGACTTTTTGCTTGTAAGAGATAAGTCCAGACACTCCTACTATAATCCTCTACAATAGTCAGAAAATAATTGGCTCTTGAGAGTGAAGGTTGTCCATATGGACCCCAGACATCAACATGAACTAATTCAAATAGTATATAAGTGTGTTGTCCTGCTGTAGGAAATTCTTTCTTTGTTTGTTTAGACTTTGCACAAACATCATATATATAGTCAGCTGTGATTTTTGGCAGTACATGCAAAGATCTTAAATGCTTCATTTTACAGAAGGATGACCTAATCTTTTATGCCATAAATCAAAGTCACCATTCAATATCTTATTCTTACTACAACTGTTTAAAAGGACAACATGTTGTTTATTTGAGAAATTAAGAAAACTATGAGAATTATCTTTACAAAAGAGCTAGAATCCAAGAAATACAAGTTCCCCACTGCTTTCCTAATAGCTAAAATAGATTCAATCTTTTGGTCCTATAGTACACAAAATGTTAGCTGGAATATGAAAACTATAAAATGTGACTTTGACAATTTACTAATTGAAAGTAAATTGTATTTGAAAGTCCGAACATGTAACTCATTCTGCAGTTTTATTGTGTCTGTTAAACTAATTGTTCCCTTTTTCTGTATGAACTTCATTGAACCATCTGGCAAATGTACACAGTTTATTTCTTTTATAAGACTCAAATTATCAAACATCTTTTCATCTCCACACATATGACTACTAGTTCATGTATCAATAATCCAGCATTTAGAATTAATTTCAGTAGAAAAGGAAGATTGAGAATAGTACCTGCAAACTCATGTGCAAAATTCACACAATCACTTTGCAGAACTTGTTTCCCTTTGAGCATTCAGCTTACTTCTTGTTGAATTAACTCTTTTATTGCTTGAGTACTATTTGCAACATGAATTGAACCCTCTGCAAATTCATCTGACAATGGACTATCTACCATGTTCACTTTTTAGCTCCATTTTCCCTTTTACCCTCTTTTTTCTTTTAGTTTTAAAAACCAGTCAATATATCCAATTAGTTTAAAACATAACTCCTTTGTATGACCTCCAATTTTGCAGTGTGTACAAAACTTGTCTTGCTTTTTATCCCAATATGTTCTTCTTGAATCTTGCTTAACCTTGTTAATACTCTTATTTGTTCCAATCATTAAGGCATTGCTTTCAACAGTTTCAATTAAGTGAGAGCTAATCTGTTTCTATTTTTTCACATTTAACACTATCGAGTAAGCCTTGTCTAAATTAGGCAGTGGATCCATAATAGAGATCTGATTAACTACATGACCGTAAGACTCATTGAGGCCTGGCAAGAACTGCAGTATCTTGTCAGATTCTGCAATATTCTTAATTTCTTGTAAAGCACCACATGTGCATCCACAACTACATTGAGGCATATGCATTATACACTGCAACTCATCCCACAGCTTACACGGCTTTGTGAAATAGATGGAGATGGAATTAGTACCTTGAGTCAGAGAGTTTATCTCTCTCTTGATCTAAATTTGCAGAGGTCCATTAGAATCTCCAAATTTTTTCTCCAGCCTGCCCATGGATCTTTAACTATTGTAGCATATACAAAAGAATCATATAATTCCTTTGACAAGGAACTCAAAATTCGTGAAACCACCATTGTATTGCCCTTACACTAATCTTCAAAATCTTCAGCCTCTTCTGATGCTTGTGAAAAACATCCATTGATGAAGCCTAATTTCCTTTTGGTAACAAGAGCTATTTTCATTGCTCTACTTTAGGTTAGGTAGTTTCTGCCTGTCAAAGGGGTAGAAATAAGAGATGTTCCTAGATTCTCAGATCCATGAGCAATTAATCCTTTTCTTCGATCATGAGAATAATATCGATTCTCAATGGAAGAGGATGTTTCCATTAATGAGTTAGAAGAGAAGATATTTAGAGTAAAAGCTCTAATACCATATACAGATCTTAGATGAAAATATTTCTCAGAAAATCTATTGAATGAATAATTGTATCTTATATTTATACATCCAACTCATGCAAAAAGCATGATGTAAAAACTGAGCTAAGCTAATCTAACAGCAACACAAAATACATCTATCTAATAGACTTAATAACAGAAAGAGAAAATGAGAGTAAACTAACCATAATAAAATGAAACTAACTAACAGAATGAAAATAAATATATATTTTTAGATGTACCTTTATAGCCATTCAAAGTGGCTACTTCTTGTTATGTAAAGTTAGATGTGATGTCAGTTTTGTGCCATCCATAGTAATATGAGCTGATAATGGGATGATCCCTTAAGATATGATCCTTAGACTAGTTCTTTTTCTTTTTCTTTTTCTTTTATTCTATCTCTATTTCTATAAATGTCTATCGCTTTTGGACATTGAGGCATTTTTTCTGCTACTACTAGTGTTAGGAATTCTTATTTTTTTCTCATTGATAATTATTAAATTTATAATTGATTCTGAGAACTGATTGGTTAATATTTATCTTGTACAATGATCAAAGAATTGTTAGTAGACAAGCACTAGAATTTGTATTATTTATCATGGATCAATCAGAACAAGCTTAACAGCAACAACAGCAGCCTATAATAGGAGTGGTTGCTGGTTTAGGTTAGATGACCTATACTACTACTCCCTACCAAATTACTGGAATAATGGCTTCGGGTACACCTGCCATAACGTTGCCTTTTGCAATTTAGCCTCCAACCACTTTCTCTAATTCTCCTCATTAGCTCACCTACCAATAGTCCCAGCACGTCTATTATCAGCAGCAACAGCAACAGTAGCTTTAAATATTCTGGGCCAACCAAATGCAAGAAATTGAACAAACAACTGACTTGAAAAATCATAGTCTTCCACTTGCTAGAATAAAAAAATAATGAAAGTTGATGAAGATGTTCGAATGATTTTAGCTGAGGCTCATGTTATATTTGAAAAAGTATGTGAAATGTTCATCCTGGAACTAACTCAGTGCTCTTAGATTCACACAGAAGAGAACAAGTGGCGGATATTGCAGAAGAATGATATAGCCGCTGCCATTTCAAGGACCGATGTCTTTGATTTCTTGGTTGATATCATTCCTAGAGACGAGTTGAAAGAGCAGGGATTAGGAGTCACTAAGGCTACTATTCCTATGGTTGGTTCCCTTGCAAATATTCCCTACTATTATATCCCGCCACAACATTCGATGGGACCTTCAGGGATGATAATGGGAAAGCCAATTGATTAAGTAGCAGTCTACGGAGCCCAGCAGCCTCAGCCACTTATGGCATTCAAGTCATAACCACAAAACCAAACTCGACAGCAACAATCTCAACAGCAGTAAAGTGATAATTGATGAAGGAAGGGCTAAGTAAATTTTGTAGGCTGTTTATTAGTATAGAGTCAGTCGTCAGTAATTTATTTAACTATGAAGTAAAGCTTAACACTAGTCAGTTTCTGTAATGCAATTCTGTTGTTTACACTAGTCCAATATGAGGCAGTTGGAATGTGTATAATCTTTTTCGAAGAACTTTGTGTTATTATGCCCCTTAATATTTGGTGTTCTTTTGTGGAAAGAAAAGATGATGGTAATATCTGTTTGGCTAGCAGGTAATGGAAAAAGCTCAAAAGGAAGTTGACTTGTTGAAGCTATTCTGAAAGATTTTATCTTAAAAAGGTCTTTAAATAGTGAAATCTATATAGGACTATCTCACCTTATATATATATATATTCTATTCGAGTCTGTCCCGAAATAATGTTATTTCTTAGAGGAACTTGAACATTGTATCTGTTGCTATCTGTTGACTTACTTCTCTTATGTCCTATCAAAATTTATCATTTGGTGCTTTCGTTGAGAGCCATTATGGTAAAATCTTCAAGACATTCCTTGTCACAAGGAAGCAATGCTAGGTAAACCCTAGTCACTCTTAGGGTAAATCTATTTGGTGAAGGATAGAGCAGAGATGCACCTACCACAAGCACCCCAATAACCTTAGAAACACTTCAATAACTTTTTCAAGGTTTTTAGGAAGATATCAAATCGAAGCTGCTCAAAGAGCTAAAGCTGCAATGAGATGTTGCAAATGATTATGATATCGCATTTAAAGCTAAAAAACATGAGAAGGAAAAATTGAATCGAAAGTTGAAGTATAAGGAACCCGATTCCACATATTATTCTTTTTCATCATAGAATACGAATCTAGAACTACGAGGTCCAAAAAGATCTCTAAGGATGAAGCACAAAGCAAGTGAGTTGAAGTCCCTCAGTCGAAGGAAGCTTTCAATGATTTATTTATGTGGCCATTTAAGAAGTTTAAACTGGGTCATCCTAAGAAGCCTGACTATGAGGGTAATATAGATTCACCGTTTGCATGAAAAATTCGAGAGGTCTCTTTCCCTTGGCATTTTAGGGAGATTAAGATGAAAAAGTATAAAGGTAGATCATATCTAAAAAAGCACTTAATGGAATATTGTACCTTTATCCATATACAAACCTTTAAAGATGTGCTTATGTGCAAGGCTTTTCCTTCCACTTTAACGGATGAAGCTTTAGATTGGTTCCTCGATTTACCTCTAAATCGATATCTTCATTCAATCAATATCTAAGTTATTCAAAACTAGGTTTGTTACACAAATGCAAACTAAGAAAACTGTTACTAATTTGAAAGGTATAGTGCAGGGTGAGGATGAAAGCATATGAGATTTCAAGAGATCACATTTGATATTCAAAATTTTTATAGTGAAGTGGAAACCATCACGATGATCAATAATGTGAGAAATACATAGTTGCATAACTCTTAGATGATTGATCATTCAATGAAGTTTTGAGAACTGATGGATAAGGCGAAGTCATTTATAGCTCTGGATGATGTAAGCAAAGCCAATGGTCAATATAACCTGGAGTTGTAAATTACTTGGGAGCATAATTCTCCCCAACCTGATTGGAAGATTATACAATATGCTTTACATGCCACCTCAAATAGGAGGTTCTCTTTAAGACAAAATTCCCCTAAAAAAGGGGCTAAGATGTAAGGAATCAAAAAGACATAAGGAAGACAATTTTCACCCCTTTAAATGACGATTCGCATAAAATTTTGATATGGATTAAGGAAAATCATAGAAAGGTCAATTGGCTAAGGAAAATGGACTAGCATATTCTCACAAATAGGGATAAAAGCAAATACTGTGAATTTCATAAAGATGTGGGTCATAATACAGATAAATGTAGAGCTTTAAGAGAAGAGATAGAAAGGTTGATAAAAAAAGAATCTTTGAAAAGATTCTTAGACCCAGGCAAGTCTAAGAAGTAAGGGTCTTTTTCAACAAAGTGCAATCAATTAGATTCAGAGGAAGAAAAAAGGAAGCTAAAAATTGCCAAGGCAATGCGATAAAGGGCAGGGGTTAACCAGATGATAGTCAGTAGCTTTTCATACGGTGATTCCCATTCCAAAAGGAAGTGGGAGATGAAGGGAGTTATTTTTCTGCAACGTTAGAAATGTTGCCAACTGTCTTGATCACTGCTGAGGGCACTCCAGACCTCAAGGTTCCTCACGAAGATGCTTTTGTGGTATAAAGGTACATTGCTAATTTATTAATCAAAAGAATACTTGTGCACAATGTTAATGGCATTAATTTGTTGACTTTAGAAGCTTATAAGAATATGAAGTTACCAATGAAAGTTTTTAAATAAATCAAGACACCATTGATAGGCATCGAGAATGCTTCTATCCTAGTCGTTGGGTAGGCAGATCTCTATGCAGAGTTGAGAGATGAGGCAACTACTTATGTAAGTAAATGCACTTTCGTGGTGGTGGATACTCTTTTTTCCTATAATGCTATTCTCAGAAGATTGATGCTTTTCAAGTCAGGAGCTGTTACCCGTATTAGGTACCTCGTTATGAAGATTCCCAAATAAGAAAGAATTGCAATAATCCTAAGTAATCAAAAAATGGATAGAGAAGCCTATATAGCCACTATGAGAGAATCTCAATACCAAAAGGCTTACATTGTTGAATAGGTCTGTGATACCCTTCGCCCGACCCATTCGTCAGACCCAAACGAAGGATGCCGCACAAAACTCGATATTATCTTTTTCGATTCTGCTATCCAAAAATTCACTATAATATAAAACTTTTGTTACTTAAAATATCTCCTAACTTAAAGAGTTGTAAAAACTTTAAAAATCCCTTAACACATTTTACGAGGCAACTAATGGGGTCATCGTGTCGAAAATTCAGCATTATAACGGCTATACCGAGACATTATCTCAAATAGTAAACCTATAAAATAAGCACTTCTATAACCTCATATCCTTCAATCAATCTCAATTGACCCTCTTAGTCCCCCAATCAACATAATGTATTTCTTAGCGTATTTTCATAGCATCTATACATTCATATCATATACACCCTAAGGCTATTCTCATGCTTCCATAATTACATCATGTTCATCTCATCTGCATTTTAGATCACATACACTTTACTTAGCCTATTTATATTAATAGCATTACTAATACATTAATATGACTATTACATAACTCTTAAGGGCTTTGAAATACATACAGAGTACAGCTTATTTTTTTCAACTTAAAAGCTAACTATATTGTTATACATATCGTTCTTCAAATGGAATACCCCAAGGCCTCAAAACTGCTCTCGTTAAAATTCTTCGAATAGATAATTTCTTCCACCTAATGTTCTTCCTTATCAATAGCCTTTACTTATGCGCCAACAGAAAGCCAGTACGTTGAGCGAGATGCTCAGAAGTGTACTCAATGGAAGAATGTAAAAAATGGATAATTTATTAGTCAAACAAGGGTTATTTTAATAATCAAACTTGTCTATAGAATAAAAGTTATTTAACTCTATTTAAGTGAAAATTTATCATGATAAGAATAAAATAATAAATGAAGGAAATAACTGTGGTAATACAAGGTAACTATTCAGATACAAGAAGTATAAAAAGAATAAGAATAATACTATGAAGATAAATAAATAACATATGTTCTTTATAGAATCAAGAAATCATCTCCCGTATAGTAAATTGTATAGTAATGCTTCTACATTAAAGAAATGCAAAGGATAAGAGGATTTTTATCAAAATTAATTAAAGCATTAATAAGTATTAGATGTGAACTAGGCCTGTGCAAAACCAAATCGAAAATTTGATAATTTGGTCTATTCGTTCGGTTTTTTCGATTCTCGATTTTTTTAGTTCAATTTTTTTGAGTAATTTTGGTTTAATTAGTTCGGTTCTTAGAAGGCAAAAATCAAAAGAACCGAACTGACCAAACTTATTAAAACGACGTCGTTTTAAGACTTTTATATATAAAAAAATAAAAAATATATATAGAATTTTGGTTAATTCTATTTTTTTGTTTGGTTCCATATAAATATTGGTTTTTTTAGTTCGGTCCCTTTAAAAATTTTGGTTTGATTATGAAAATTTTGATATTTTGATTTTCGGTTCTTTCGGTTCAATTTTGGACTGAACTGATTGGTTGAACAGCCCTAATGTGAACATAGTAAAAATAATTTATGACACTAAATCTCAATACTCATCAATAAGAGAACTATGTGAAAAGGTTTATTTTGTTAAGTATAAAAAAGGGTTAATTATTTATTGTATGTGGATTATATTCTTGAATGTTAAATTAACACTAAACATTCTTATATGTATCTTTTGTTATGATTTATGTGTGTTATGATTATAAATATTATTATATAGTGATGCATGTTTGTGTGCTTGCATGTTATGTATGTGTTTCATTGAATACACCACAGAGTATCATTGCTCAGCATACTGGCTTTTGCAGGTATTTAAGTAGTAGAAAGGAGCTTAAGTAGTAGCCTTAAGCAAAGCAACGCAAGTTTATAAGTTCCACTTGGTATCACATAAATGCAGGTAAGTAATGATAGTAGATTGGCACTCATGTACATGTGAAGGTAGTGTGTCACTCCCTTACCTAATTCTATGAGAAACCCGATAAAAGCGCAACTACCCTTAAGGTCAACCATCCCTGGATTACCCTAAGGGTCTATTCGTTTAACTTTTTTTTTTAATTTTCAGTTTAATATGTTGCTTCTTAAATTTTTCCGTTTTCACTTTAATTACATGTCATAGCAATCAAAATACTTTTGAAAATCTATTCGTCTTGTTAGAAAAGTTTTTACAGAAATCGAACAACATAATGGCTATCCGAGTAAAAATCTAAATTTTTTTCCTACAAGAAATAAGCACTTCTATATGATCATTCACTCATTTCCTAACTTTTGGACCCTTTGGTCCTCCATAACTCATCTCATCAGTATAACACACTCAAGAATTATAAAATTTACAGCAGCATTCAACCCAGGGTCTTAGACCCGTTTTCATCATAATTCATGTATTTTAATTCAAACATTTCATCGTATCAGTTTTCATTTTTCATTTGTAGTTGTATATTCATCTATATACAACAAAAAATATATACAACCCCACAACCCTGTCTATATATATGAGTACATTCCTTATACAGTCAAAAGACAAACAAAAGTAAAATACACAATGACCTGGACAATTCAACTACTGAGGCATAACTTTTTTTATGGTCCCTAATTTCGACCTATGCATCAGAAAAACTGACACGCTGAGTAAAACTCAGTGGTGAATATGAGGTAAACATATGCATATATTTCCCGAACAATCATGCCATCATGCCCTTTTAGTGATTAATAACTAGTTATTTAAATTGATAACTAATTACACAATGTAATTATTATATAACTATGATTATTGCAATAATGTGGCAAACATAGTAGTTTTGCATGCAATTAACATCTTATGACTATTGTCAAATAAATATTTATTATTTTCTTTAATAGGCCCATACTGATAGACTACACCTAAATACACTGGATAGCGGAATCCTGTGTGTGCAGTGGTCCTCATTTTGGACCTTATCCTATAGCTGCACTTACATCATTATTTAATATTGTGCAATGGTTCTATGAACCTTATCCTACAGCTGCATCAGCATCTTATTTTAATACTATGCAGTGGACTAAAATAAACATTAACTGTGGCTGCACCTACATCTGATAATAAAAAAATTAGTATTGATCCACTCGATCAAAAATAGCAGCTGTTTTATTCCTAGTTGACTGGTCAACTCATCCAGTAGGTGTCTAATTATACGGGCCATCCGTCTATTTTTATTTTTCATTTAGGTAGAGGTTATTTTTATTTTTCATTCAGGTAGAGGTCGGTTTATATATATTATTTTCATTTATACTCAGTATTTTCTTCTTTTTATTTTTCTCAGTGATTTACATAATCACTGTTGTGTTCATACCCTTGGCTTCCCGCCAAGTTTTTCCTCAATTTGCATCATTCATTTATTCATTATTGTAAGACACATCTCATGAATTTTATTGCACATTCTAGGTGCCTAAATTCTCATAACATTCTTTTATGTCAAGAATTACACTTTTATTATTTATCATTCTTTTTCATCATACTTATTCTTACACTCCTTTTCTTGTTAATATAAGGTCATTTATATACACTTTTGATCATTTCACATGCACACACTCACATTGCATGTTTCGGCCACCTTTGATCTTATAACATGAATATTCTTTTCATGCCATTTAACTGTATTTTCATGTATTATACATGCCTATATACTATATTCATCCATTTGCTATTCATTTATACGCATAATTGTCAACTATTCATACATGCATATTATATACATGATTTAGCCATCACAACTTCAATACTATACACATTCATTTAAAATCGTTTTACCACATATTCTTCATTCATATGTATATGTTCATCAAATACCTCAATTATACTATTAAATATATATATATATATATATATATCTATATATATATATATATACACACACACATAACATTTGCATTATTCCATATAAGGTTTCATGCAAATTTCCATACAATTCATACATGTATATGTTTAATTCAAATTCTCATACATGTATACATTCATTATTCCATTTATCTCACTAAATACATATATGTACATATCATTTTCTATATTTACATACAAGGTATTCATGCACATTTTAATGCTCACGTACATACATATGCATAAATCATAGTGTAATGATCCAAAAATCTTGACTCTCGTGAATAGTACTTCCCAGGATGAATAGTGCTTTTCGAGACCCGAGTAGCACAAATGTACTGACGGGTAGTCTTAATTACAAGAGAATTTTGGATAAAATTTGAAGCCAATCTGAAGTTATTTGAATGATTAAAAATGCAAAATAAGATTTTACGATAGTATCCTATGAATAGTGCTGCAGACAAAGTTGAACTGTAAATAAAATAAAAAGTTGCTCAAAATAATCTGAAAATGTTACATCCCGATACTCAAATATTTCTAGTAGTCCATTGGCTTTGGAATTAGAATTTTTTGAGATCGGGAAGTAATTTTTCTGAATTTTTAAGGCAAAAAATAAATTAATTTTTTAGATTTTTGTTGGAATTTGGGCACAATATTTTGAGAGGATTTAGGGCTTACATTATCTAATTTTGAGAATAAGAATGGAGGAAAACTGAATTTTTTTATCGGTTATAATAATTTTTCGAAGTAAAAAAAAATTATCTTTTTAAAAACTATAAAAACAGAAAAATTCCAATCCTCTCATATACAGATAAAAGTCACCATCCTCCTTCTCCAAGACTAGAAAATCCGCTCACACCACTCTCTCACCATTTTCTTGACTTCTCTCTTATTGGAGAGACTTACCTAGTAAGCTTACACCCGAAATGATGAGCGTTCAGAGATGAGTTCGTAGACACTAATTTCGTTCGGAACGGCTGAGTAAATCAGGAGAAAAGTCGAAGAGAAGCTTAGGTGAATAGTAACCTTCTCTCTCTTGAGATTTATTTTTTTGCAAATTTTATTTTTCATGGGTTTCTAAGATGTCATAGAGGGTATATCTAGGCTCAGATTATTTTTTTGATATATAGATTATTTTATATTATTTTTGAAAGTTCATACCCTTTTGAATTTGTAAGTAAAATGACGACCCAACCCTCTCGAGGCAAGGAGAAAGTGTGAGCCAACTTTGGGGGTCCCGTACGACTCTGTTAAGTAAGTGCAATCACTTTAGATTGGTTTAATTAACCATTTTATTGCATTATGTGTTATATGATATAATAGAAATAAATGCTAATAAATGCCTAGAAAATGAAATAAATGCTATAAAAATTATTTGAGACTTATGACATATTAAATGCATAATATGTAATAATTTGGTGTGCTAGAATGTGATGAAAATTATGAAAATGTGATTTTCAGCTATATATACATTATGTACGCGAAAATCCGAAAATGCCATATTGATTGTTAATGTCTAAAAATGTGTGCCCATGGTATATTGTATATTGAATCATGTATAAATGATGTGTTGAGTGTTAGAATGCCATAAAAGGGCTCGTTATGCTAACGAGCGGTATTATGCCTTTTTGCACCGTAAAATGCGCTAGTGTGCGTGCGGGTATTTTTATTGATAAATTATGTTGTGTATGTATGAATGCAATATGTTGCTATGCTTAAAATGGTTTTGTGGCATGTGATGGATATATAGATGTGATACATGCATGATGAAGCATGAAATGGCTATTTGTAGGCAAATATGGAAAATTGTCATGATATGAACATTTACATTGAGATATGTGTTTATATATGATATTTTAGTATAATGATATGCTGATGTCATTACACCTCAGGAAATGGACTCTATGGGTGTAATGGGCATCAATAGGTTTAAGTTGGCCAAATATTCATGTTTAGGGCATGCAAAGGTGCATTGAAGCCAATGGTGATTTTAAGGGTATATTATATTATGAAATGTGAAATTGGGTAAATTGACATGTTTAATGATGCCTATATAGTTAGACAACCTAGTATGGATAGGTTGACCGATCAACTAGGATTGTAGCGGCTGTTAACATACCTAAGGGTATGAGACCCACGGGTCATCGATTTACGTGTTGACGGGTATGAGAACCTTTAAGCCTAAGATTTATTTGCTAATATGCATGAGAGCCTTCGAGTCTAAGTTTACTTACCTTTGTGGTATGAGAGCTTTCGAACTTAAGTTTACTTACCTTTATGGTATGAGAGCCTTTGGACCTAGGTTACACATCTATGGAAGTGGAGAGCCTTCGGGCCTAAGTTACACATCTTCGGATGTAAAGAGCCTTCGAGCCGAAGTAATTTCGTTATTCAGTCTTGTCTTATTGTCTTATGGATATGGGTATCGGTTAAACAATTAAAAATGACTTAAAAAGGCATAAAGTGAGATTTTATGTTAAATGGCATTGTTATGTGATATTTGGCATATTGTGACCAATTGGCTTTGTAACGCCCAAAAAGTCAAAGTCTTGTGAACAGTATCGAACGGATCCGGATGATAATCCCCATGGTGCGGGTCGTCATTTTGAGTCCGATGACTGGCATATTGGTCATAAAACTTTGACGGGCCTGAAACTGAAGAAAATAAATGAATGAAAAATTTTAGCAGAACCAATAATTAATATTAGGCTATAAACTACTATTTTCAGAGATAAAAATATTTTAGAGCCGGGACAGCTTGAGATCGGGAATGTGTCCAAATAGTCTCAAAAATATCATATCCTAAACTTCAAAAATTCCACCGAGTATGATGGTGGAAGAATTGGAATTTTCTGAGGTCAACTGATATTTTTGTGAATATTTTATTCAGATCGGGAATAGTACCAAAAAATCAACTGTGGAATTTCAAGTTAAAAATTTGCATGAACCTTAGTCTCATTAAATTAAGAATTTTAAAACTAGAATGAGACTTTTTGGAGCAACAGAGAATATTTTATGAATTTTTGAAGTTTAAAGTCGACCTGTGATGAGTAGTGACTTTTTGCTCCCGAAGGAATTTTGAGCTGAAATTTTACGTGAGCCTTAGTACTAGTAATTAAGAATTTTTAAAACTAAAATGTGATTATTTGGACTTATAGAGAATATTTTTAAATTTTTTTAGGAAAAAGTGACTTAAATGGTGTGTTGAAATTGGGCCAAACCATTAGGTCAAGCCTAGCCCAAATCACCCATTAAAACCTCATAAAACAGCCACAGGAACATAAGCCTCCTTCATCTTCTTCATTTCCTCTTGGCCAAAAATTTCCACCATGAGAGACCACCATTTTTTGTCAATTTCTCTCTCCAAAAATTTACATAAATCACTCTAAAAATTATATAAAATCAACCTCCATCGTTCAAAAACTTGATTTTCATCAAGAATTTCAAGAAAAGGAGGGCTAAATAGCAAAATTCACTACTTAAGTGAATAGTAACCCAAGTAAAATGCTCCAAATTCATTTTGTATTTTTGGTATAGCTATATTAGATTATTTTAAGGTTACCTATGGTGCTAGAAATTCAATTTAAGACATAGGTAATTTTATAGAATTTTTTATAAGTCAAATTTGGTTATGTTAGGTGGAGACAAATCAAGAGAGGGAGGCCATTATTCCAAGTCCAAGTGGTGGTGACAAGGGTGGTAAAGCACCCTAGGTATGTGAAATAACATAATTCTATTATGTCTTTCAT
>CANXYI011451439.1:0-12595 GCA_948208565.1 Hura crepitans | reverse complement strand
TATGGTTTAAAGTATTTAAAGGTAGATAGGATGTGAAAATCAAAAGGGTCCCTATAGATCAAAACATAGCTGATCCTCTCACAAAGGCACTATCACATAAAAAGTTTGAACATGTAAATGCAATGGGTATTAAGTACATGGATGATTGGCTCTAGTGCAAGTGGGAGATTATTAGAAGTATGCCCTAGAGCTCATGTAATAGGGTAGTATTCATGTATTTTAACCTTGCAAATTCATACTATGAGGCATTTCTCTTTATATCATGGTACTTTTATATATTACTTACAATTGTTTGCAATACCTTAAACCATGTTATAAATTCCTTTGTATATAATCACAGTGCAAAGGAAATCATCAAGTGTTCATGATGTGAGATTCTTATGCATGCAAATATGATATAACTAAATATCCCTAATCATAATATTAATAAGGTGGCACATTGTTAATACATAAAGATCAGCACATCTTATACTTTTTGATTAGATCAAGTAGTAGTTCTCACAGGTTATAAGCATAGAGATGCTTGGAGTTAACATGTGGATGCTTACTTGGGAAGTAAGTAAATTAGAGACCCATCATGAAATCATCACATGGATACTGAATCTATGTCAGTAAAAGTATCTCATCGTATCAGTAGCACAAGTATCCTTAGACTTGAGATCACTAACTATCTTAAATATGAATTGACATACTTTAACTCTAAAGCTTTTACTTCGAATAAGAAGTATACATAGTGAGGTGCTTGGATATGGTATAATATATTTGAAGATAGGGTAGTAAGCAATAAAGGATTCACCACCCTAGATTAAAGTAGGGAGTTTATCTTATAGTTCTAATGAGTAATCTATATTCAAGAATCTATAGCCGAAGTAAAGTGCCATGTGTGAATGGGATTCACTAAGGGCATTTTGGGAATAAAAGGTGAAATTATTATAACAATATGTTTAAGGCTTAAATAGTGTAACGCCTATAAGTCGAGGCTCTATGAATAGTACCATTAAGGCCGAAAAGTGTTCCTAGTGTGCCGGATCACCTTCACGAGGCTCGAGGTAGAGGTATAAGTCATGAAACTTTAAGGGGCCATAAAATGATGAAATTGACTAAATTTAAAGATTTAGCAAAACCAATAAATTATTTTAGGCTATAATCTAGTGGGCCATAGGCTTAGAGGGAGTTAGGCCGAGAATGACTTGGGATGTGCCTGGACAAACTTGAAAATGCCATACCTTGAAGGTTAAAATTTTCATTGAATCTATTAGTGAATGAATTTTTGAATTCTGAGGTCATTTGTAATTTTTTTTAATTTTAAGGTTTTACATATAAATTAAGGCAGCTGGTTAATTATCCTATCGATGGAATTTGGCTATGAAATTTTATGAGCCTCTAAATGAGACTAATTGAGGATTTTTAAAATAACAAAATGATTTTTGGAGGTCTGTATGATTTTTCAAAATTCCCTAAAGTTTCTGCCAAAACTGACTTTTTTGGGATGCTCGGGTGTCCACCTATGCCACTTCATCACTTATATAAAGCTGCTTGTGACACCTAAGTAGCCATATGGCCTTACCCACTCACCACCCTACTCACCCTCTCCTTTTCTCCTCCCTTTGTCCTGATGTAATTTTTAGCCAACATCCACCATTTTTTCTTCATTTTGCAAGCTTTTCCCTTGCCAATTGCCATAAAAAAAATCCTCTAATTATGTTGTGAATTAAATTATGAAGGTTTTAGGAGCCATAAGAATCCCTAAAGCTAAAAAAAATTCAAGGACTTTTAAGTGTTTATACAAAGGGTGCCTAAGAACCAACTTTTAATGTGTAAGTGATTTCACCCTTTCCAATTTATTTCTTAGAGGATTTGGTGATTCTAAGAATATATATATGCTTGGAATTTGATTTAGGGACTTGTGTGATTTTTTAAGGAATTTTGAATGTGAAGTGGCATGAATGGAAGAAAAGGGATATTGAGGTTTGCTTTGGTCTCTTTCAAGCTTGAAGTGAAGAATTCATCTCCTTTGGTAGTGAGGTAAGTGAATTTAAGGCATTCAAAGCATGGACCTTGAATTTCAAGTGTTATAGGTGTAGATGTTCTGTATGGAAATGGTGGAAAATGTAGTTAATATGTGTGAATTGATTAATTAGGCATTTATTTAGGTTATTTATATATAGAATACATGCTTAGAATGGTAATTTGGTGAAAAAAATGCATAGAGAGGCTTAGTCCCCATTTGGCTGAGAGGTTTGTGTAAAGGGTGTGTGTGTATAACTTGTTAAGGTGACTTTGGCATGGATTCTAGTGTATTTGACATAGAAATACATGATTTGTTGTAGTATATGGTGAAATTTAGAGCGTGGGCATTAGGCCTTTTTTGGTCGAGAGGTTGTTTGGCATGTAGGCTAGGGATATGATAAGTTACCATGGCCATTTATATGGCAATAAACTTGTTAGTGATGGCATTTTAGGTGTAGGTGAGGAACTTAATGAATAAAGTTTGTGTGTGTGTGTGTGCTTAGTGTGGTCGAGACATGTATAAGGCTTAACATGTTTGTGATTTGCATGGTAATGGCCTTCAGTATGTGTAAGCATGCTTGTGTGATGTTAAATAATGTGTATATATGCTTAAATGTGGCTAAAGGCATGAGTATGACAAATTAGGAACATTGGTTAAGAGCTATGAAAGGTTAGAATGGCATGGAAATAAGGTATGACTTAGCATATACATATGTATGGTATAACATGACATATTTGGCATGAATTTTGCAATGTGTGTATGGCATGACTTTGGTGAATATGCATGATTAATAAGGCATGAAATGAATGTAAAATGGGATACCTTTTAAGGTTAGAAAAGGGTGGAAAAATGAACTTGAATTTGGCTTGTGATAACTTGATAAAATTGACTTGTAAATGGACTAAAATATGCATGTAAAAAGTACCTTAAATTTGTCTAACTTGTAATGTTTATATGACATGGAATGGAATCCACTTTTATGGCTATTTGAGATATACTTTTGAGAATGGCTTTAGGCCTATGAATGTGTATGAAATTGACTATAAATGGCACTAAAAATGGCTTGAAAAGGATCTAAAATGAACCTAAAATGGCCACCACAAAATTGTAAATTGACTTAAAACTATCTCATAAAAATTAATTTTGGGAATATATTTAAAATGATTGCTTAGCATGTGTATAAATGACCAAAAAATAATAGACTGGGCTAAGATTAATATAGCCTTAATTATGCCTACGATAGTGTCCCAAAATATTTCAAAAAATTGACTCGTAATTGTTTGACAGGGCTAAAAATGACCTGTAACTGTCTAGGTCAAAAATTGACCATTTGATAAAAATTACAACTATATGTTTTTCAACTTAGAATATTATAAAAATATGATCAGTAAATAAATAAACTTAAAATAAAGTCAAATGGCCCATTAGTTAGACACCCACTAGATGGGTTGATCGATCAACTTAGGGATTAGCAGCTATTAGACTGTTTGTTTATCAGACTGGGCCAGTGTAGCAGCCAAAGTTCATAATTGAGCCACTGCACTAGTATGTATGGTAAACCACTATATTGCTAGTATTCTGTCTGTATATCATGCTAGGTCTATGGAACAGGGAAGGTCCCTAGAGGGACCACTACACTCGTCTGTTGGGCAGACTTGGATGAATAATTTTGACATGATAAATTGCCATTGGGAGGTCTACGAACTAATCCCTATGCATAGTTGCTCATTATTTTGCCCCTTTGGGAGGTTCCTATTAACTGATCCCTATGGTTGTATTAGGTCAGTACAACGGTCAGGGTTTAAAATATAGGCCACTGCACACTTTTTCAGTTCCCTCTTGGTCCAGTATCTATAAGTGTTATCTACTTAGTCGAGCCTATGGAATGGAATTAAAGTAAAGTAAAATAAAAGTCTAGAATATTTGATGATAATTTATGATGGTAAATTTAATAAATAAAACACAATTGCATTTTGGTAATTTTGAATTAAACATGGCATATCATCTGAATGGCATTAGTCACATGGTATATCACCCACACACTATATCTAGACCATTGTATTATGTTTGCTTATGTGTATTAATGCATATGGCATGTTTTAAATGGTTTAAATTCACCACTAAGTTTTATACTTAGCGTACTCATGTTATGGTGCGCAGGTATAAAAGATAAGAAGATTAGCCTTGATGATCGTGTAATATAGCAATACAAGTGTTGAAGGGTAAATAGAGTTTCTTTTTATTTGAGTAATGGCATTTATGTAAATTTTGTAGGTATGGGTTAGCATTCTTAGGAGCTACTATGTCTATATATAAAACATGGATGTGATGTATATGAATAGGTTTTTATTTGTTTGTTTAGGTTGCTTGAGGTTTTAATAACTGTGGGCTTAAGGCCCTATATGTGTGAGATTCTGATATATGTTTGATGTGTGCTAATATGTTGATTAGGGGACCAAAAAGGTCTAGATAGAGGTTGAATGGAATGATTGTTTATAGAAGTTCTTTTAATAGGTGAAAAAATTTTGGTATGTCACTTGGGTAGTTATTATGCTGCCCAATTTTTTGTAACTTGTAAAGTGTTTGTAACTAGGTTTTCTAAGTCTATCAAACCATATATGAACATGTTTAAGGATTAGACTAGAAATCTAAGTAATGCCTAATAGAGTTCTAGAATAGTCCATAAGTGTTAAGGAGTTCACCTCTAGTGAAATTCTAGGATAGGTGACTTGGCGAGAAGTGCATCGCCTATCTAGTTTCTTTAGGAATCTGGTAAGGGGTGTCACAAATAGACATACTTAGTTGAGCTATGAATTAACACAAGTCTATACTCAAACTAGATAAGGTAAAAGATAGTGAAAAGAGTTTATTGCATCGTAACTATATATGTAAAGATTATTATGTATGACTAGATGCCTCTCTTGACTTGTATTCAAGTGATATATCAATTAGTGAATTGATATTGATTCAATAATATTGAATCTATAGAGTCCTAATTAGACTAGGACTCTAATTCATTGTATATTACTAAGCTATTTTGGAAACCTATAAGGTCACACATAAAAGGAGTTTGAGGAAGATTCAATGAGGTTGAATGTTCTAATGATATGAGATATAGTTTAGAAAATTAAGATTTTTACAAAATCAAGGTTTTTTTGACTTAGGACTTATTAAGTCCAATGTTTAATTGTTCTTGCATCTATTTTTTATGGGCTTTTAAAAGGTATAAAGGCCTTAAATTAGAGGAATTATTTATCAAAAATAGAGCCTAGAAGTGTCACATAGGATTAATGAAAGTTAGGCTAAAGCATATTACACATAAGCCCATCAAAACACTTATATGCATAGGATAGAAAGGGGCCTAATTGATAAGTCCACTCTTATCTAACTTAGGGCAGATTTTAAGGGTTAAAATCTAACCTTTATAGGGTTTAATTATGATATAAATAAGCCTTATTGTAGCAGGCAACCTAAGGATACATTTTGCTACAAAATTTTCCCATAGAATAATCAAACACACAGGTTTTCTTTTTCTTCTTCCTTCATCCACTTGTAATTCCTACTAGCACCTGGAATTACAAGTTGATCTCTTCTAAAAACTTCTTATGTGGATTACCTTGGAGGTGTTCCTTAAAGTGGATCACTATTGTTTGCAATAACCTAGTAAAAAGAGCTCACAGAAGGAATCTACTATCATCTTTTACGGTAAATCATGAAATGCTACTAGATTTAATGTTTAGGATAAATTTTAAATTATCCGAGTCCATTATCATTACTGGTTTCTCTCAAAATTTTAAATTTTTGATTATGTATGATAGAGAAAATTCAATAATTAAGGCATATCACAAGTGTTATTGAATGTCATTACATACATATATGACTTTCACTATTAACAAAGTAATTAACATGATATGGATTTATATGTATAATGAACTTATCTTGCACGTGATGAGTGTGTATGTTTAAGCTTACTATTTTAAATTCATCACTAAGCTGTGAAGCTTAGTGTGTTATTGTTGTTTTTGTGATGCGTAAGTTAAAATCTAGAAAAGAAAAGTTAAAGCTATAATCCGTAACAATTTAAAGATCTTGAGAAGATATATGTTGTTATATATAGTTGGCACTCATATGTATGTAAGTAAGGACATTGGGCCTAATAAATAAAAAAGATGTTTTGTAACCTTTATAGGATGGTTTGTATATAAGTATGTGTTTGTTTTGCATGAGTTTAATCTTGATGCATATTGTGAGATATGAATATGATATATGTTGAGTTTGATGTGAAGGATGACTTTACGTAATATGAGATGTGATAAGGCTTTTAGAAGTGTTTTTTTTATGTAGGCCACTATTTGGGATAGTGTCATCAAATAACTATTATATTGTCAAATTTTTGACACAACGACCCTGGATAGTGCAACCTATTTCGTGGTTTTTATGAAGCAAGTGTTTTTAAGGTCTTTGCAAATTAGGTTTTTAAGTATCATGGATAAAAGAAGTTAGATATCAATTATTTGTCATCCTCCATCCAAATCTGGGAATGGGTCGAGTAAGGGTTACCAAATTTAGTTGTATCACAGACTAGGTTTAGGTTTTTTTAGGTGTATAAGGTTACATATGACTACTATAGGTCTAAGATCATACAAAATATAACTATATACTGTTGGGACTTATAATTTTCTTTTTTTCATATAGATCAAAGATGGATGAATATACACCTCAAGATAGAGGCAAAAAGTTGAGAGTTATGCTTTGACTGTAAGTAATGAGCCTCTAAGGTAAGAGACATCAACTTCTAGTGTAATTGGGTAGGCTGTATAAGCACAACCACCATTACTCTAGTAGATGATGAAATTATTGAGGTAGGTTATAGCTATTACTGCACCACCACCATCGGTGTAACCACTACTATTACCTCCATAGTCTCTATAGAAGTCTTACCTTTAGAGGGTAAAGAAGATAGAGTTATAGATTTCATTGGAATAGATCAAGATGATTTTGCAGCATTTAAGTATTAGCTGGAAAGGATAGTTAAGATTCTTCAGTAGTTGAGGTGCACCCTAAAAGAGAATGTAATTTGTGTTATTTCTCTACTTTAGAAAGAAGCTTACAAGTGGTAGGAAAACCATAACTAATTAGAGGGCATAGGAAGACCTTACTTGGGTGTTATTTTTAGAAGAGTTCAAAAAAGAGTATACCATAGAGAACTACCTAGAAGGGAAGAGGCAAAAGTTTATCTCCTTTAAGCGAAAGAAGAAGTTTATCTCCCTTAAACAGAAGCACATTTTTATCTTAGAATATGATAAAGAGTTTGCTAGATTGAGTAGATATGCCAAGGAGATAGTCCCTATTAAGGTTGAGGGGTGTAAGAGGTTTGAGTGTGGGCTAAACTATGACATCTAACTATATGTGGTAGCCATAAGGATTAAAGAGTTCCCTTCACTGGTTATGGTTGCCCATACTATTGAAGAGATTCAGAAATAGAAGAGAGATAGTTTTTAACATAAGAGACTTTACAATTAGGGTTAAGCTAGTTCAGCTCCTAATGCCAGTAAGATATTGAAGAGAGAGTAATCTTAGCCATAGTTTTAGAGATAGACTAAGACTCAGAGGTTTAGATAGAGATCATAGTTAAGATCTAGACATCAAACTCAAGCACGCATTAATATCTACTACTAGGAGTGCATCGCTGGCTTTATGTGAGCATTATAGTAAGAGACATAGGGTACTTGTTAGAAGATGATGCATGGGATTTGTTATGGATGTGGCTCTAAAGATCACTTTGTTAGGGATTGTCCTAAAAGATTAATAGCCACCTTATAGTTTTAAGCATTATCCCTAGCTACTTCTAAAGGATAGAGATAAGATAGACCTAGAGGTAGTTAGAGGGCTAGATCAAAGATAGTTGATAGAGCTGAGCCATGAGCAATAGTGAGGTAGCATGTGATTTGGGCCCGAGAAAAGGCTAACATAGTTATTGTTATAGTTGGTACCTTTTACATCTTTGATTTGCCTACTATAACATTGATAGATCTGGGTTCTACACATTTTTATATATGTATATCATGGGCACATGATCGAGGGTTCGATATAAATTTGCTTGCCATTGATATTATGGTTAGTAGCCCTATAAAGCAAAGTGTGATAATGAACAAGATATACAAAGAATGTTCATTGCTAGTCAAAGGATATGAGTTTCCTACCAATCTCATTGAATTGCTTTTCAATGAGTTCAATATGATCTTGGGCATGGACTAGTTATCCAAGCATCATGCTTTAGTGGATTGTAGATAGAAAAGGATAACTCTTAAGGCTATTCATAGGAAATGGATTATAGTTATGGGTGAAAAAATAGACTTCTTGTCTAATGTAATCTCTACCAATGTGGTTAGGAGATTGATTAGAAAAGGGTGTGAAGCATATTTGGCATGTGGTGGATGTGAGGAAGGAAGAGCTAATGAGCTAGATTCTGATTGTGTCAAAACTTCCTAATGTTTTTCCTAACGAATTACCCAGTTTACCATATGAAGGGAACTTGAATTTGGGATTAAGGTTTATCCTGGCGCTAACACTAGTTCTTATAGCACTCTACAGAATTGCTCTAATAAAATTAAAAGAGTTAAAGTTTTAGTTGTAAGAGTTGTTAGACAAGGGATTCATTAGACCTAGTGTTTCTCTATAAGGAGCTCTAGTGTTGTTTGTGAAAAAGAAAGACTATTCGCTGAGATTCTCTGTGGACTATAAATAGTTGAATAAGGTTATAGTCAAGAACAAGTACCTATTACCTCACATTAATGATTTGTTTGAATAGCTAAGAGGAGTTGCAATGTTCTTTTTGAGATTAGGGTATTACCAATTGATAGTAAAGGAAACAAATGCACCTAATAATCCTTTTAGGGCTTGATATTGGCACAATGAGTTTCAGTAATATCATTTGGGCTTAGCAATGCTCCTGTAACATTAATAGATTTGATAAATCGAGTCTTTTATCTTTATCTAGACCAATTTGTGGTAGTATTCATTGATGATATATTGGTCTACTCCAAGAATAAGGATGAACATGAGCAATATCTCTGAGTTGTTTTATAGACTTTGAGAGATAAAACATGTTTGCCAAACTAAGCAAGTGTGAATTTTAGCTTAATGAGGTGTCTTTCTTAGGACATATAGCTTTAATATAGGGTATTCAAGTTGATCTTACTAAAGTAGAAGCAATTATAGGATTGAAGCCGCTAAGAAATGTGATAGAGATAAAGAGTTTCTTAGGATTGGTAGGCTATAATAGTCAATTTGTTAAGGGTTTCTCTATAATTGTAGCACCTATGACTCACCTAATGTGCATTATTGCTAAGTTTAAATGAGATGATGAATGTCAAAAGAGCTTTGATAAGCTATAAGTTATGTTGGAAGAAGCACCAATTCTTATAAAGCTAGTATCTAGAAAGGATGTCACCATTTATAGTGATGCTTCTTTGATTAGTTTGAGATGTGTATTGATGTAAGAGGGCAAACTTGTTTCCTATGCCTTGATGTAGTTAAAGCCACATGAGAAAAATTATACTACATATGATCTTGAGCTACAACTATGTTTTTGCCTTGAAGATATGGAGGCACTACCTATATAGTGAGAGATGTTATGTCTATATGGATAATAAGAGTTTGAAGTATCTTTCTACATAGAAAGAGCTCAATTTAAAGCAACATAGATGGATGTAGTTTATCAAAAACTATGATTGTCTAATTGACTACAATTTTGATAAAGCCAATCTAGTGGTAAAAGCTTTAAGCTGAAAGTTTATGTTAGCTATGAGAGCTATGAATGCAATATTAAAGCATATGGATGATGGAGCTCTTTTAGTTGAGTAACAAGTTAAGCCAAGTCTTTTACAACAAGTGAAAGATGCTCAGAAAGATGATAACAAGTTTATGAATATTATAAGTTCCGTTTAAGAGGGAAAGACTATTGAGTTTAAGATAAAGAGTGATGGATGTTTGTACTCTTAAGATCGTCTATGTGTGCCTGATATAAATGAAGTAAATAAGTAAATCTTACATGAAACACATAACGCACTATATGCCATACATCTTGGTAGCACTAAGATGTATCAAGACTTGAAGCCATACTATTGGTGGTGTGGTATGAAGAGAGATATGATAGAGTTTGTGACTAAGTGCCTTACTTATCAACAAGTTAAGGCATAACATCAAGTTATTTCTTGTTTGCTTTATCCTATTACTATACCAGAATAGAAATGGGAGAAGATTACCACAGACTTTGTTATTAGGTTGCCAATGACAAGGAATAAGTGTGATGCAGTATAGGTTATTATGGATAGATTAACTAAAACCACTCACTTCTTACTAGTGAGAATAAATTATTTGCTAGAGAAGCTTAAAGAGTGGTACATTGATAAGATTGTAAGGTTGCATAGAGCACCATCATCAATCATATCAGATTGAGACATAATGTTTACCTTAAGATTCTAGAAAAAGTTGCATAATGGCTTAGGCACTTGATTCATTTTTAATATGGTGTTTCAACCACAAATAAATGGACAATCTGAATGAGTCATTCAGGTAACTTACGTACTTAATTGGCTTTAAAACCTAGTTATTTGTGATGCTTATGGTGGAAACATGTATTATAAGTGATACAATATATGATAAGAAGTTGTGAAATTGAGTTTAAAGGGAGTTGGCATCAACACATCTCTTTAGCTGAGTTTGCATATAACAACAGTCATCAAACAAGTTTGAGCATGGTGCTTTATGAAGCATTATATGGAAGAAAGTGTAAAACTCATTTCTGTTGGAGTGAGTTGAGTGAGAATAAGATCATAGGACCAAATTTCATAAAAGATGCTTAGAAGAAAGTTAAGATTATTCAAGATAGGTTAAAAGCTACATTTGATAAGTGAAAGTCCAAGGCTTGTAATACCCGATAAACATAGGGTTATGAATAGTACTTCTTAAGATATGAATAGTGTTTCTCGAGACCTAGGTCATACTAATATAATCAAATAGAAGTATTAATCAAAATATAATTTTAGATAAAATTTGGAATAAAAATAAAGTCATTAATATGGTTAAAAATAAGAGCAAAGTTTTTACGGCAGTGTAAAATGAATAGTAACCGAGTTTTAGCCTAGTTGTAAAATATATGGTTTTTGCTCAGAAAAATTTAGGATTAATACAACTTGAAACTTAAATATTCCAAATAGTCTTTTGGCATTGGAATTGGAAATTTTAAACATTAGGAAGTATTTTTTTAAAAATTGGGTAAAGTTAAAAAGTAATGTTTTAATTGGTTTTTAATTGTTTTCAAGCGTGATCTTTTTTTTAGGCTTTTGGGTTAAGATTTAAGAGGTACATTGGGGTCATTAAAAGTGTCAAATGAAACTTGAATTGAGAGGAATAATTTTATTGAAAGAAAAAAGAGAATTATATAAGCCATTTGTTTAGATAAGGAGATTATGGCCATTAGATTTGAAAACCATATAAAAAAAAGGGGTCAAAGTCTTCAATCTAAGCAAATAAACACATTTCTAACCCTACAAATCAACCCTTTAAAGCTTAATTATACTATCTGTTACAAGAAATCAATATTTTATTAAAAGATTTTTCCATTTGGAGAGGATGATGAATAGTGACTTGAAGTTCATTTGTTAAGTTTCTTTGAGTTCTATTATTTTTCTAAAAGCCTATAGGTGCCTAAGGAAATGTTTTTAAAGTTAGATTTAAGTTTTGATTATTGAGTGAATTTATATGAATTTTTACAAGTTCTATGTAATATGTTATGAAGATAAAGTGGACCAAAGTAAAGATAAAGGGAAAAAGAAGGTGTAAGCTAGCCTTAGGAGTTTTTTTAGACTCATTTTAATAACTGTAATCATATTAATATATATGCATGTATGTATCCTAAATATAAAGTGTCTATGTGTTGTGTTGTGGCTAGATTTAGGTGTAAGTAATGTATATTAGTGTCAAATGGTGTCGTGTGATTGTAATAAATGTGAATTGTATATAAATGATGTTAATTAGAGGATGTAACATGTTTAACTTGATATGGCCAAAAGTGATATGAGATGGATGTTGAAGTGTTACGGCTTTAATGATATATACATGTGTATGTAAATATGAATAATGTAGTAGAAATGAAGAAATAATTGTGTCATGCAAGGTGCAATATTTTAGCCAAATGGAGTGTTTGTGTGTGTGTGTTAATAATGTGATCAAATGTGAGATGTGAGTGTCTATATGGATATGTAAATGATGAAGCATATATGTGAATATTGTGTTGATAATTGAAGCATAAAAGGGAAGTTATTATTTTGTTCTTGTTATGGTCGAATGCTTTGATAGAATAAATATACAAACTCAGATGATCTTAGATGACAACTTATGATATGTTGAGTTGAGGTTTGATATGTTAACTGTAACATGCTCAAGAATTTAGTTGTAATAGTATTGTGATTTAAATGTGTATAATAACATAATAATATGTATTATGTGTATGTTTAATGGAATGGTTTAAGTTATATGCAAAGTCAATGGTCTATGAGATTTATGAATAAGCTATGATAA
>CANXYI011451247.1:0-18000 GCA_948208565.1 Hura crepitans | reverse complement strand
TCAATGACTTTCCCTCTAGTGACAAGCTAACTCATAGCTTTCATCTTCTCATTTAGCTTTTTGATATGATCATCTTCGATTTATTTAGGTAGTGGGACCTTCTTATATATATTAATGAGAAGAGAGATGTCTTTATTGGATACCTGATCATTTACATTATCTATCACCTCTTCTCTTTTGTGAGTTATAAAAATCTATCCTACCTCTTTTTAAGCATGCATGCTAGATATGGCATTGGTAAATGCTACCATTATCCTTTTTCCCATCTCTCTCATAGCCTTTATTGACATGGACTTGGTGACAAATTCATCGGCCAACATGGTTCCACTCTTATATTTGATTGGTGTTTAATTGTTAGTTCTGAAAAGGTGCTTGCCTACTTTATTCCTTTAAGTTATGAATGAGGGATCAATGGTGGATATAATATAAAGGGTTAAAATGTGATGCATAATCAATATATGATAGTGTATGGTTCATGGTATGTATGTGATATATGGGATATATGTTATACAGCACGAACAAACACAAGCAATAATTCTTCCAACTTTATTTTTCATACACACATGGTCAAAACATTCCTTTCCTAGATTGTGTTACCTAATTATTAATGGGGTACACCTAGATTTAATTATTAGATTTAATTAGGCCTAATTACCTCTCTTATTTAAAGTGCATAACATGATGATAGCCTATAACATTTAAAGCCTATATTGAGGTGAAATTAGGTTGAGCCTATTTTAGATAAAAGGTACAATGGGCTTGAACCCATATCAAAAAAAGGTTAAATGTAATAGGCCTACATAGCCTTCTTAATACAATCATAAACATTTATGGTTATGCAATCTAGGGAAAGTTGCTAAACTTAACTACATCAAATTTTTGGTTTGGTATGAAAAAAGGCTTTCATGGATGCCACAAGCAAGGGTCTCTCCTAACGGATCTTTCCAATCAAGGATAATAGTAACCAATTAGATGATCATTTCCCACACTTGATTGTACGAGGCTTGCGATTGCTGGATATGCTAGCAATTTCCCACTTTTTAGTGAAAAATGGGTTTATGGTGTGTAACACCATCTGAGGTAAAAAAGGAAATAGTTTATATAGGATGAATGCATGGAACAAGTAAAAATTAGAATATTAGAAGGCATATTCTTTGGGCAATTTCATATTCAATTCTTAGTCCCTAGTATAATGACCACTGAAGATTTTTATGTTGTACTTGGGATAAGGCAGTTAGTATTTGATGTTGCCACTTGGCTCTACACTAGGACCACTAATCTTTTGCCTAAAAAGGGTTTAAAATTATATCTTATTAATGCCTCAATAATATACCATCCTTTATATTCAGATGTTTATCAATCCCATATCATACAAGGAAGCATCTTAATTAAAAGCATACATGTCATCTTTTCACATAAAGAAAATAAATTGCTATACATAAAATATACAACATGCATATATGTAAATGAACATATATAAAATAGGTTATTTATTAGTTGATGTTTGACCTAACAACTGCATGAAATTCTATTGGAATTGGTAGTATATGCTCAACTCCCATCTTTATGAGATTGGCTTTTATTAAAATAAATTTTTATGTGACTTTTATTGAGGAAAACTCGAAACCATTTTATTAAGAAAGCACCAATTAATTAGATAGAAAAATTATTGATGTGAGGTTAGGCTTTTTACATGTAAAAAAGTTATTAAACTACTTATTACAACTTAAAATAAATAAAAGGAAAAAAAGGTATAACAACCAAATAAATAAATAAAGCAAAAGCTATTAGTCGAGTCTCTACATTGTCAAATCTGTGCAGATTCCATAGGGTCCTCGGTAGATATCCATGTGGACTAAAATATGTGACAACATTTATGTCCATTCGAACCTTATATCCAATAAGAATGGTCAATCTTAGATAGCTTAAAGGAATGAGATTAGTAACACAAATAAAGGTCTATGAGGATCTAATAACAATGCCAAATGGAATTATAATAACAAATGTACAATAAATTTACATGTAAATATAAATGCTCATAGAAAATGCCCAAATAATTATTATAAATAGGATTATGATAGACAAATCATGTAGAGCAGAACATAACTTTGTTACAACGATATTCATACTGACTATATTATAGAACATGTGACTATATGGATTACACTCCTCATGAAAGGGAGTTTGCATGGATTGAGACATGGAGTACACATACATAGGACACATATCTATGTGGGCTACACAAGAAATACAAATTTTTAAAAAGTATATATGTGCATAAAATACTCCTCATGAAAGGGAGTCATTGCAAACTACACATTATTTTTAGAATATCGATTGTATGCATTTGAAAAAAATAGAATGATTATACATAATTAAAAAGGTGTAAATGTATATCACTATCATATGGTAAAATGTACCAAAATAGATCATATGAGGTGAACATAAGATTGTTATTGAACATAATTTTGTGCGGACTACATACCATACCCATATTCAAAAAATAGGTAATTGTAAACTTTATCATGCATTAAGATAAGTCTATACAATTTAAGTGTCAATTCTAGAATGATTACCTTTTTTTAATGAATAATTAAATGTGATAAAAAGTAGTTTAAAACATTAACCTACTTTTATAATTGATGTGGGGATTACATAGCACCATTTCATATGTTATTAATCCCAAGAGATCCTCAATTATAAAAATAGTACAAAAAGAATGAATGAACAAAATGAATAAAATAAGCCTTAGATCTTACCTTGTAATTAGTATCAAGCAACAAGACAATGGTTGGGTTTTAAAAGCAAGATTACTTTATTGTGGGCTCAAGACTAATTGAGTGAATCTTACTTTAGAGTCAACATCTTAGACTCTTGGAATTAATAGATTTTTTATTCTTTAATTTTCTTATAATTCTCCCCTTCGAGGTCGTATTTATTGGTCTTATGGGTAGTTTTCCCATCTAAAAGAGAAGGATTCATAGTAAGATTTGTAGTCAGAGTCTAAATAGGAAGATTAAGCTTCTAAAAGCTTTTTGTTGATAAGTACGTGTGGATAATGGTTTAGGATTGCTAAGTCTATATGGACCTAGGCTTTGGTTTACCCTAACAGTTCATAGCACTAGGCCTTATTCTAGGCTAAGTCTATTTTAGTCCATGAGCATATAGGCTTTGGCTTGCCCTAGCTGACCATGGATCATTGCTCTATTCATTTAGGCTAGGTTGATATTGGTTGGTGTGGACCTCATAGCATTAAGTTTAGGCAAACTTGCACTTGGATAACCCGTGTAGACAAATGTTTTAGGTTTTTTACCTTATTTCTTAAGCTAGTGTATAGTTATCATCATAAGCCCAAAAGGTAGGGCATCTATAATATGGCGGGTCTTATGTGGTCTCGAGTGGTCCAATTGGTCCCTATTATCCATTCTAGCATAAATACTTTGTTAAGTATAGGTATAATATAGAGATAACAATAAAGCTTAAGATATGAACTTCATGATGTGATATTTTGATGTTTTATGCATGATGCTATGATTTGGGAACTTTTTATGTTTTTGTTATTTTGAGTTAGATAGGTAGAACATGTTTAATGATTGAAAATCATGAAAATTGGATATTTGTTATATATCATTGTTAGGCATGATAACTTATAGAATGGTTGCATAAGTTACATTAATTACACACTGAGCTATTGTTTTGAACACCATGTGTTTTTGTGATGCATAGGTAAAAGAACCAAATTTGAGTTAAAAACTAGATAACTATTGTGAATCAAAAGAAAAATAATTATTATATTTTGTTTTTCCTATACATATAATTATGTGATATAATTTTATAAAGATGCTCATATGTAGCATATAAAGGATTGGGCTTAATTTGGATTTGTAAATTATATTGCAATTTTCAATCAAGTTTAAGTTTCTTCTAATGCATGTATGATATCTCATCTTATTGCATAAAATGTGTTTGAGATGTTGGATGATATGTGATTAAAGGATCACAAAAGTTGGAATTTGAGTTTTGTTGAATATAAAGTGCTTTTTTCTTATGTAGTGTTACTATTTATTTTATGATAGTGTCTTGATACAGCCATTATGCTACCAAATTTTTAACATAAAGATTCCCAAAATGGTTTTAAAACATAGATGCAGAATACTATTTAAATGATAATTTCAAGATTTAATACTTAATTGAATGCTTTAGAAAAGAAAGATTTTAATTTACTCAAGTTTTTAATAATAAGAAAAAATTATGTAAGTTCAAATAATGACATATGTGTCGCTTCTTACTTGGGTATGACAATCAAACCTGATAAGAGGTGTAATATTTAGTGGTATTAGAGCCTTGTTTATGTGTTCCTTGGTATTTAAGGTTTACATATGTGTATCATATAACTTAAAACCCTATATCACATAACAATATGATATCAATGCTTATTATATATTAGGTATCCTATAGATTGGAAATTAGTTCAAATATGCCACATAGTGAAGAGGAAGTTAAGAGTAATACTCTAAAAAAAGTTGGACAAGGCCTAGCTAGAGCCATGTCTATTACAAAGAGTAATATAAGGCAAGCATCTTCAATAGCACAAGTGCCACCAGTCTTTTCATGAGAGTGGCACCACTACTACCTTTACCAATTCAACAACAACTGCCACTACATCAAGCTCTACAAAAGATATAACTCAATACGATAAAGAATTTGGGGACTAAAGATTTCAAGGGTAGAGGATTGGAAAATGCTAGTGCGACATAATACTAGTTAGATAGGGTATTAGTATTATGTAGTAGATAAAGTGTACTCTTGAAGAAAAGGTCATCTATACAACCTCTCTTCTGTAAGAGAAAGCTTTTAAGTGTTAAGATGCCTTAACTAAGCACAAAAATGACATGGATGTATCACGGGACATCTTCTTAGAAGATTTTCCAAAGAAGTGTATTATCTAGCACTACCTAAATGCCAAAAGACATGAGTTTATAGACCTCAAGCAAGGTCAGAGGTCTATACTAGAGTATGAGAAGGACTTCACTGTTCTAAGTCATTATGCTAAGGATATAGTGCTGACAAAAGAAGATAAGTGTAAATAGTTTGAGAAAGGATTAAATATAGGGATTAAGATACACATAGATCCTATGAAGATGAGAGATTTCTCTATATTGGTACTAGTTTGTCATGTTCTAGAGGAGGTCCAGAAAGAGAGATAGGAGTTCTATCAGAAGAAGAGATCTTATTGCTAGGGATCAACCAATGTAGCTCAACAGATAGATAAAAAGTTTAAAAGAGGTTAACCTAGGATATAACAATAGTAGTTCTATAGACAAGGCTTATCAAAGAAAGTAGGATAATGAGCCTATATTAAGCCAAAACTATAGTTATAGGTTGCTAGTACTAAAGCTTTTATGGCTAAGAGTAATCCAATGCCTCAGTGTTTAACATGCCATAAAAGGCATAGAGGGGAGTGTTAGGTTTCCAAGCCAAGAGTTTGCTTTGGATGCAATTTATCTAATCATTTCCTTAAAGACTATCCGAAAAAGTAAGTTGTGGGGTAATGATTTACAACTATTTTGGCCAGAGTTCAAAGAACAGACTGAGGTGATAAAGGATAGAGAGAGCTTAAAGGTCTAGATTAGAGGCTTCAGTAGAGCATAAAGCGGCTGCCAAAAAGTATGCCATCCAAGCTAGAGAGGTCATAGATTTGCTAGAATTGAAAGTGGGTACCTTTCTTTTCATTGATTCACATTCTTTAGCATTGATAGATCTGAGGTCTACGCACTTTTACATATGCACTACATAGCCATAAGACTAGAGGCTAGCATAAAACCTTATTAATATAGAGATTATGGTTAGCAACCCTATAATTTTGCATGTTATAGTAAATAAGGTGTATAAAGAGTGTCCTTTAATTTTGCAAGGGCATAAGTTTTAAGCCCATTATATTAAACCACCTTTTAGTGATTTCCACTTAATCATAAGCATGGTTTAGTTGTCTAAGTATCATGCAATTATGGACTACAAGTAGAAGAGTATATCTCTTAAGGCAGATGATAGGTTAGAGATTATAGTTATTGGTGAGAAGATAGATGTTCTATCTAATGTTATATTAGTTGTTATGACTAGGTAAATGTTGAGAAAGGGTTGTTAGGCTTTCCTAGCACACTAGAAGAAAACCACTAAAGGCGAATAGTATATCTATGGTTTTAGAGTAGATGGACGTTTTTCCTAAAGAGTTACCCAATTTGCCACATGAATAGGAACATACTTTTTAGTATTAATGTTCTACCTAGCACTGCACTAATATCTATAGCTATATATAGGATGGGTCTTATAGAGTTAAAAAAGTTAAAGATTCAGTTGCAAAAGTTGCTTGACAAGGGTTTCATAAGGTCGATTATATCACCTTGGGGAGTATGGATTTTGTCTATTAAGAAAAATGATGGTTCTTATTAGTTACAAGTGGATTATTAACAGTTGAATAAATTGATCATCAAGAACTAGTATCCTCTACCAAAGATTGATGATTCGTTTAATCAATTTATAAAAGCCAGGATGTTTTCTAAGATTGATATGAGATCTGATTATTAATAGTTAAATGTTAAAGAGGCAGTTATGGCTAAAATTACTTTTAGAATGTATTATGGCCATTATGAGTTTTTGGTAATGCCATTTGGGCTTACCAATGCTCCTATGGCTCTTATGGATCTTATGAACCATGTATTTAACCATTTTTTGATTAGGTTGTTGTTGCTTTCATCAATGACATTCTGCTTTACTGAAATAATTTACAAGAGAATGAGTAGAATTTTAGTTAAATTCTTTAAATCCTTAAAGTTAAGAACTTATTTCTAAGCTTAGCAAGTGCAAGTTTTGGCAACGTGAGGTGCCTTTCTTAGGACATATATCTCTTTTATAAGGTATTTAAGATGATCTTAGCAAGATAAAAGCTATTATAAAATAGAAGCTACACAGGAACACAATAGAGATTAGAATTTTCCTAGGTTTAGTAGGTTACTATAGATGGTTTGTTAAGGGATTTTTGTTGACTATAGCACCTATCACTCGTTTATTAGAGAATAATGTTCAGTTTGTTTAGGATGATAGATGTTAAGAGAGTCTTGACAAGTTGATGTTGATATTGATAGAGGCTTTTATCCTTATACAAGCGGTATAGGATTTAACCATCTATAATGATGTATCTCATTAATATTTAGGGTGTGTCCTTATGTAAAAGGGTAAGATTATTGCATAAGATTTAAGATAGCTAAAGCAACATGAGAAGAACTACCCTACTCATGATATAGAGCTTCCAGTGATTGTTTTTGCTTTGAAGATTCGGACTTTACTAAGAAATGTGTTATGTTTATACTAATTAGAAAAGCTTAAAGTATCTTTCGACATAGAAGGAGCTTAACTTGAGATAGAGTCAATAGATGGAATAGATTAATGATTCTAATTGCTTGATTGATTATTATCTTAGAAAGGCTAATGTAGAAGTTGATGCTTTGAGTAGAATGTTCATGTGATTTATGAAGGCCATGTATGCCAAGCTTAATCTAAGAGATGTGGTGCTCTTTTGGTAGAGTTGCAAGTGAAACCTAGCTAGCTTTAGCAAGTGAAGGATTCTTAGAAAGATGATCATAAGCTGATGAGTGTGATAAATGCTATCAAAGAATGGAAGCCTACTAGGTATGAGATCAAGGGTGATGGTTGTCTATACTACCATGACTAGATATATGTTCAAGATGTGGAAGATCTAAAGAAGTAGATTTTATAGGAAGCTCTTAGTGCTCCTTATGCTATTTATCCTAGTAGCAGCAATATGTATCATGATTTGAAGACTTCTTTTTAGTGGCTAAACATAAAAGGAGATGTATCAGAGTTTGTGTTCAAGTGACTTTCTTGTCAATAGGTAAATGTTGAACACCAAGTTCCCTCTAGATTGCTTAATCCTATAACAATTCTTATATGGAAATACGATAGGTTCATTATGTACTTTTTCTTGGCTTACCAATGACAAGATATGGATGCGATTCGATTTGGGTTGTGGTAGTTCAGTTAACCAATATACCACATTTTATATCAGTCAGGATAGAATACTCTTTGTAAAAGCTTGCATAGTTGTATATTCTTGATATCATTAGATTGCATAAAGTGCTTACTTCCATTATATCATATCAAGACTTGTTGTTTACATCTAAGTGTTAGAAGAAGCTTCAAAATGCCTTAGGCAGTCAATTGAGTTTCAATACAACATTTCATCCTTGGACTGATGGTTAATCAAAAAGAGTCATTTAGGTAACTTTCATACTTGAGTGATTTTGATGCATTGTTGTTTGTATGATGTTCATGCTAAAGCATGCTTTGATAGATGCTTGAGGATATGTTGAGAAGTTGTGATATCGAGTTTAAGGCAAGTTAGGATTGCTCCCTTTCCTTAGTTGAGTTCACTTATAGCAATAGTCATTAAGCAAGCTTAGGAATGTCTCCTTATGAAACTTTGATAGAAGTAGGTATAGACCTCCTTTGTGTTAGAATAAGCTGAGTGATACCAAACTTATAAGACTAGATTTGGATAAGGATGCTGAAGAAAAAGTAAAGAACATCAAGGATAGATTATAGATAGCTTTATACAGATAGAAGTCTTATGAAGATATAAAATGAAAAGACATTCATTATGAAGTAAGAGACAAGGTGTTTCTTAAAGTGTCACCTTGAAAGAATGTTTTATGGTTTGGTATGAAGGATAAGTTAAGTCTGAGGTTTATTGGTATGTATGAAGTGATTGAACTTGTGGAGCCAATAGCCTACAAACTAGCCTTACCTCCTGACCTTTATTAGATACATGATATCTTTCACATATCCATGCTTTAAAGGTACATATCAGAACATCCATAGGTTTTGTCAGCTAAAGAAGTAGATATTAGACTAGATTTGTCATATGAGGGGAAATTGATAAAGATCTTAGCACGAGAAGTGAAGAAGCTGAGGAACAACATGGTATCTTTAATGAAATTTCTCTAAAGACCCCATGGTATGGATTAAGCAACCAAGGAGACCTAAACATAGATGATAGAATAGTACCCTCAGTTGTTTCAATAAGGTAACAAAATTTCTTTTCAAAGTGGAGGTAATGTAACACTAGAAAAATCCCGATGTTATAGATAGTACATCCTGGGATGTGAATAGGGTTTCTTCATACTTAGGTTACACCAAATTTTTTGAATGCAATTATTAATGATAACATAATTTTGAATGAAATTTGAACTAAAAATGAAGTCATTTAGATGATTAAAAATGACAGTTAATTTTTACAATAATGTCACATGAATAGTGACCTAGTTTTAGTTGAACCATAAAATATTCAATTTTTGCTCAGAAAAATTCAGGATTGATATCACTTTTTACTCAAATGTTCTAAATCTTCTATTAGCACTAAAATTGGAAATTTTGGATATCAAGAAGTATTTTTACTAAATCGAGTAAAGATAAAAAGTTATGTTTTAATTGTTTTTCTTAATTTTCAAACTCAAAATTTTATAGGCTTATAAGACTTGGATTATAGCTTTTTTAGGGTTTAATTGAAGGCTTATTTAAAGAAAGAAGCTATGGAATTGGATTAAAAAAGAGAGAGAAAGAAATGTTGATATTCTTAAATGTCACATATTTAAAGGTTAGCATCCATTTAACATGGTTGACCCTTGAATTGTATCACCATTTCTAACTCTTTACTAACCCCTTAGAAGCTGTTGGCTTTTATTCCCCCTTTCCCCCATTTTTTTCATTTTTTCTTAAATTAAACCCCTTAAATGATCATCTAAGCCTTAAATCCAACCCATTATGACCTATAAATGTTAATTCTAGTTAAAGATTAGAGAAAAATCAAAGGATTTGTGCCTTTTTGAGTCTCGATGAATGATAACCACGTTTTGATTGGGTAAGTTTTTTCAAACTTTGACATTTTTCCTAATTTCCCTAGAAGCCCAAGAGAGTGTTTATAAAGTTATTTTTTTATTTTTTTTATGCTCGTATGACTTATATGAATTTTTATATATTAAGCCTATTTGTGTTTGTAAAGCCAAGCGACAACTGAAAAAATAGATTCAAAGAGAAAGCTTGTGGGAGTTGTTGAGCATAGTTTGAATAGAAAGCAAGTGTAATTAAAGTGAATTGTGCTAATTGTGTCTATGCATTATAATAAATTGTGTATATTTATGAATTAAATTGAGCAAAATGACATTTAATGGTGTTTGATCCTTATAAATTCTATTATGTGACATTACACATGACTATTAATGGCTTAGAAATAAGAAAATAAATGTTGGATGTGTTTTGAGCCCTATAACTAGATGGCCTAAAATGAATGTATAGGTGTGTGTTATGTATGAAGCATGCTTATAGGTTTATATGCCTATGTATAGTTATAAATTATTATGAGAACATCTAAGGATACATAGAAAGTGAGTAGTTCAATGTTATGTGTTCACATTAGTGTATGGCTGAATGGTTTCATTTATATGCGCCTTAGATGTTGTGATGGTCAATGATGCCAAAAATGTGTGTTAGCTTCAGCAATCTTGATTATGTGAAATGCTGAGTGGTTAAGGCATTTCCATGTTCAATGCACTTAAATTAATAAGTGATAATGTGTAATAATGTAAAAATTATGGTTTTGAATTATGTTCATGGTGGGGCATATGTGTTAATCTTGGGGAAATATATATATATATATATATATATATATATATATATATGTGTGTGTGTGTGTGTGTGTGTGTGTGTGTGTGTGTGTGTGTGTGTGTGATACTTAGCCATAATTGGATTGAATTGAGCAAAGATATGATCATATTAGTGTATATGTGTTTTATGTTATTTTGTTCATTTTGTCCCTTTGGCCAAATCTATGGCAAGACCTATGATCATACTAACTAATCATGTTAAATGGTATATGTATGTGTAATCTAAGAAGTTAGCATGACTGAATGGATATGGCAAGTTATTTGTGTAAACACAATGCCATAATTATGTTATTATTGCCATGTTATAAAGGCTAGTTACATGCTTATGTAATATAGAGAGTGAATTTATACATGTTATGTACTATGGCCATGTTAGATATATGTATACATTATGATAAATTATTACACTTTTTGTCATTTGTTGGTAAAACAAAATGTTATAATCTATTTAAACTATGTTAATAAGGTAAAACCAAAATGGAAGATGTTTAAGTATCCCATACAAGTAAACAACCAAGTTCGATAGGTTGTTAGGTATACTAGGGGAGTATAATAGCTACTAGGGTACTTTTGTACCTTTATATAAACTTTGAGCATGATGTGTTGACCTTCAGGTCTAATATTAATTTATGATCTTAAGGTCCTATAATGATACATGACCTTCATGCTCAATGTACAAACCATTAGTTTTGATGTGTAGAGCTTAGGGTCTGATGTGGTGGGGCCTATGTGGTCCAAAAAGCCTAAATGGTCCAATAAGTCCATATTATCCAGTCTAGCATAAATGCTTTCTTAAGTGTGGGTATAATAAACAAATAATAATAAAGCTTATGATATAAACTTAATGGTGTGATATTTTGATGCCTTTACACATGATGATTTGATTTAGGAACTTTTTATGTTCTTCATAGGTTAAGTTATATAGACACAACATGTTTAATGATTGTATATCATGGAAATTGGATATTTGCTATTTATCACTTTTACGCATGATAATTTATGGAATCGATGCACAAGTTCATTGATTATACCACTATGCAATTACTTAGCGCATCATGTACTTTTGTGATTCAAATGTAAAGGAACCAAATTAGACTCAATGCTTTAATAGCTACCATAGATTAAGTGAAGAACAATTGTGGTATTTTGTCATTTTGTACATGTAATTTTGTGATGTAATTCTACAAAGACACTCATATGTAGCTTATGAGGGATTGGGCTTCATCTGGATTTGTAAATTGTTTCGTAACTTTTGAACAAGTTTAGGTTTGTTTTAATCATTTTATAATATCTCTTTCTATTAAATGAAATGTGTTTCAGGTGTTGGATGATATAGAGTGATAAGAGGATAACAAAAGTTGGGATTTGAGTTTTATTGAATGTAGAAGTACTTTTTCTTATGCAAGGTTACTATTCATTTTAGGATAGTGTCCTAGTGCAGCCATTATGTTGTCAAATTTTTTACATGAGGACTCTAGAAATGGTTTTAAAGCATATATGTAGAATTTTATTTAAATGAAAATTTTAAGATTTAATACTTTATCAAATGTAAGTAAGATTTTAATTTACTCAAGTTTTTAATAATAAGAAAATGTTAACTATAATTAGATAATGCTATGTGTGTTGCTTCGTATTCGAGTCTAGTGATCGGATAAGGTAAGGGGTATCACATCCAAAGTAACACCAAATATACACTTCTTTAGATTAAGCATTAAATAGTATTTCTTCACTCTAGCTATGAATTTCTCTAAGGCTTGCACTTATCCCTCAATAGTTTTGGAATCACAATCATGTCATCCAAATATACTTCCACCTCTTTGTGCCTTATATCATGAAATAAGGTGGCATCCAAGCATTGATATGTTGTAATTGCATTTTTTAGCCTAATTGGCATGATGTTATAGTAATACATACACCATTCAATGAAAAAGATAGTTTTTATTTTATTTGTAATTGCAATAAGGATTTGAGTACACCCTAAGAATCCATTAGCTAATGAGTATATGACTTTCAAGGTAACATTGTCTATAAGTGCATCAATGTGTGGGACTGGGAAATCATCCTTAGGATAGGCTTTGTTCAAATATCTATTGTAACGCCCCTGACTTATTTCCCGAAGAAACTAGACAAAGGACGCTACTTCCATTGGTCAACAATCCTGATTGTACCCCAATCATTCATTTAACACTTATAGCTCTAATCATTCTAGTGATATATTTCTATTATTTCTTTAATATTATTATATTACACTCTAATACTGACTGTAATAACTACAAAAAATCCTATTTTAGGCCTTCTATCCATCTTACAAAAATTTAGGTAGCATAATGGCTACTTAGGTGAAAAGCCAAAATTTTAAATCTTTATAAAATACACTTCTATAATCATCATAGTTCCCTTATCTTTTAGACCTTTTAGGTCCTCTAATAGCCAAATCAACCCTCAATTAGCACAGACAACATAGGGTCATAGACCTATAACATTTAATAATATACAGTCAATATGTGTACATATATCTAAACATTTAGCCTGTTATAGTAATATATATATATAACTTCACATCTGTAGAATAATCAAACACATATTTAATATTTACATCAACCCAATCCAAAACTAACTATAAATGAGTGCTTACTATACAGGTTCAAAAAGTACAAATTACACCCTAAGGAGTAAAACTACTACAATGTAATATGGAGGTTGGATTGGTAATACTGTCTATGACTTGTGCATCAAAACACTGACACGCTGAGTATAAACTCAATGGTGAATTTAATGTAATAAGTGTATGTCATGCACACAAACATACCATACACATAAAGATTTATTTACATGCAAATTAATTTCATTTCAGTCCATTTTATTATAGCTTGATCAATGTTTCTTGCCTCCGCTACCTTACTAAGTCACATCGAGAAGATTGCCAGTTTATTTTACATATTATTATTAATGTTACTTTATTGATTTTGGTTTAGGCCTATACTAGAAGGACTACACTTTAAGGCACTAGATAGTGGGATTGAGGCTTTGTAGTGGCCTACATTTTAGACCTCAGTAGCTGCACCTACCTAACTTTATCCAATAGTAGGGATTAACTTATGTAAATCTCCCAATAATAGAATGGCAAATGGTAGGGATAAGCCTTAATGGACCTCCCAACATCTTTAAAGGATAGCAAGGGTCAACCACATAGGACCTTCCAACATCCTAGTCAACATCTCAGTCTCTAGTGGATAATAGGGATCAACCCAATAGGACCTCCTAATATCCATAATCAAAGTGGGTAGTAGGGATTAGCCTAAGTGGACCTCCTAATACCTAAGTGTGCAAGGCACGATAATAAAACCTTGCTGGCTACACCTGCCATCTCAATTGTATAGGCAGTGGCCCAAGAGGACTAAAATCCCCAGTAGCTTCTAATTCCCTAGTTGACCAGTCAATCCATCCAGTGGGTCTTTAACTAATATATGCCAACATCTATTATTCCTTTTTTTAAACAAAGTTATAGGACATTTCTTAAATATTATAACACCAATGCATTCCTAATAGTTATGTGCACACTTACACACATAGTTACCATTTCCCCAGTTATGGGTCATTTTATGAGATAATTACTATTCACTTGGCCAATTTTATTAGTTCAATTCTCATATCATTGCTCATCCATTTTCATCCACATTTCCCATACATTATTATCATTACCAATTCCATTATTTCTCATCATTTGTACCTACAATTTCCCATATACACTACCCATGTATACTTATTTATCTAATGCCATATTTACATTCCATAATGTCACATTTTCATATACTTTGTATACCTTTATTTCCTTTACTCATTTCTTTCATTACAATCATTCTTAATGATCACATTTAGGTCCAAATATCATGACATTACATAACATACACATAAACACCTCACATGGCCATCATATACCATTCGACCACATCATGAAACTTATATGCACATGTATTTTTTTAAAACCAATCATGTATAATGACTTCTCATTTTCATGATAAATACTCACATACTTAATTTACATCAAATACATGCACATACCTAGCATATCACATTTCTATACACATCCACAAGCAAAAACACATGCTCACACATTATGGCATACATCCATTACATCAATTCCATATATCTAGGTTGTAAAAATGCCATTTCCACCACTATATGGCCTTGGTTGCCTTTCTTCCTCAGTTGTTCTCCCTTGCCCTTAAACATACACATTTGTACCTTAGAAAAATTTTCAAAAATTCTACATAACTCCAAATTGAAATCTAACAACATGCTTTTTCTTAGAATCACTAGGTCTATCTAAAACAAAAATAAAAATTTCAAAAAATCCACTTACACCAAAATTTGTCACTATTCACCCCTTTGTAAAATCTCACTTTCCAAGCAAGATTTTGCAATTCTACCACTTGCAATGGTGTTTTGGGATCACAGAGGTCAAGAACCATATAAGAATTATTAGAATTTGGTGAGAGAAGAGAAAGAAATGAAGGAAAAAAAATGGAGGAAAGGCTTGAATGGCATCAACTTTTGGTAGTGTGGGAGGTAGAAGACGATTCTTTACACATATGACACTCCCACATGTGTAAGGGGCTTTATGTTAAAAGGGTGGATGGCTCAGATCATGACATATGGTGTCGAATTGTTCATATTCACCCAATTTTCATTCAAATTTTGAAAATTCATTTTAATTTTTCTAAACATCCAAAAATAATTATTTTATTACCAAAAATCCTCAATAATGCCCATTAAGGGCTCTATAAAATTTTAGGACAAAATTCCAATGACAACTATGGTTACTATTCATGCATATAAATGAAAATTTTTGAATAATTATCAAATGACCTCAAAAAGTTAAATTTCCTCCACCAATGAACTCATTGAAATTTTTAATCTTCTAGGTATTATATTTTCAAGTTTGTCCGGGAATATCCTAGAGTTATCCCAGCACAAACTCATTTAAGGTTACTATTCACTAGTTTTTAGTCCAAAATGATTTATTGGCTCTACTAAAATTTTTAGTTAATTCATTTCCCTCATTTTCTAGCATGCCAAAGTTTTATGTCTAATACTCCCATTTTTTACTATCACAATAGGCCTTGACTCCTTAGGAGTCATTATTTATGCCTCAGAGGTATTATTAATAAAACATAGGTTTACAGGCATTGCATCTATAATCCTCGTGCATTCTTACTTGGCTATTTTTCTTTGGTATTAGCACTATGTTAGCTACCCAAGTGGGGAGTTCTACTTAATCTAAGAAATTAGCATCGATTTACTTTATTAATTTATCCTTAATTTTATTAGCCCATGCTAGCTTCATTCTTTAATGTTTCTATCATATATACTTGGCATCAAGATAAGTTAAGATGTAGTGTTAGGCTATATCTTTATCTATTCTAGGCATGCCATCATACGATTAGGCAAATACCATTTCGTATTTTATTAATACTTATTGCATAGATTTCTTTCTTCAAAGGATAAATCATGTGTTAGTAATTTAATTTTAGGGTTTCATTCATTTGCTAATTTAAATTCTACTACGTGGATAGAGTTAATATAAAACATGCTCATTTGATGATTATTACAAAAATGTAGTGCCATTAGGCAATAATCAAATAAGAAAATTTTGAATTAAATTTCTTGACTTTCGAGGTAAACACATTGCCTAAAACAAATCAAATGCTAATAGGAAATCATCTAAGGTATTATCCACTATATTATCTAATATGATATCTAAAAAGTCTTAAGAGAAGTCTTCAGTGGTGATGTAATGCCTGTAAGTCAAAGCTTTATGAATAGTACCTCTAAGGCTCGAAAAGTGTGCCTAGAGTGTCGAGTCATTTTCATAAGGCTCGAGGAGGGCATACTAATCATGAAACTTTGAGAGGATTGAAAAAGATGAAAATAACATAATTTAAAAATTTAGCAGAACTAATAAATTATTTTAGGCCAAAATTTAATGGTTTATAGGCTTAAATGGACTTAGGCTAGGAATGACATGGGATGTGCCTAGACAAACCCAAAAACACAATACCCTAAAGGTCTAAAATTCCTTTAGGGTTATTGGTGAAGGAATTTCTAATTTTTTAGATCATTTGCTTTTTTTTCCCCTTAATTTTGAGATTTTCACCTAAATCAAGAAATTGGTTAACTATCTTGCTAAATGAATTTTGACTCGAGATTTTACGAGCCTCTAAATAGGTCAAATTAAGGATTTTTAAAACTAACATAATAATTTTTCAAGGTCCGTGTGAATTTTTAAAATTTCTCAAAGTTCCTAAGAAAAACTGAGATTTTGAGGCACTCGAGTGACATGTGTCACCACTCAAGCTATCATAACCACTATAAAAGGGATGCCAAGTGGCCACTAACTTAGTTGGCCCTTGGACACTTAACCCCTCACCATTTCCTCCTTTCTTTTTCCTTCTCCACCCAACACCATTTCTCTTTTCTCTCTTCCATTTCCATGGCTTTTCAAGCATTAATCCTCCCTAATTTGTCAATAAAAATTACTTTGATTAGTTAAGAAGTGATTCTTAAATGTTTAAGAGACCATAAGTAAGTATAAAAGTTATGAAAAATCAAGGAAGTTATATGTACATAAAGGGTGCTTAGGAAATCATATTTGTGTCTAAGTAGCCTTTCCCATTTTTCCTTTTTTTTTCCAAAGGGATTTCATCATTCTAAGGGTGCCTATGTTCTTAGATTTTCAATTAGAGGTCTATGGAATTTTCTATGATTTTTCTAAGCCTTGGATATGTGCATATAGGCCAAGGTGGAGTTGATATTTAATAGGGGAAATAAAGGTGCCAAAGTGTGCATGCCATGTTCAATTCATATGTAATTTGAGTGGAAACCTTGTATAGAATTGGTGGTTATGGTGAGTAATGTGTGTGTAATGGTGATTTGAGATTACTTTAATGCTATTTTAATGTGAATTGAATGATTTATGGGATGATTTGGTGGAAGGAATGGTGGGAAAGGTATAGCCTCTCTTTGGCTGAGAGGGTGTGTGTGATGTGGTATGGCATGTGTACTTAAGGTTTATAATGGTCAATTATATGAGTGTATAAAGTGAGTAAAGGCATGGTTATGGGTTATACCATGAATGGCCAAGAGGTGTACTAATGTACCTTAGATTGTAAGTATGTGTATGGCATGGTGACATGGTGCAGGGGATAGGAAAGTATACGTCGGGCATGGCATTAGATGTATATATGGTGAATTTGATGAAGAT
>CANXYI011451101.1:0-12468 GCA_948208565.1 Hura crepitans | reverse complement strand
AATCCCAAAAATAATTTTCAATTGGATTGAAATTTTTTCCTTTTTGTAAATGGTTTCTAAATTTGAAATCATATTCAAATATGGAATTAATTTTAAGATAGAACTAATGAGATTAATTTTCATATTTAAAATTTAATAAATCTAAGCATACATGGCATGTTAATTTTATGAGAGTTATAAAATAAACTAAATTTAACCATATGGGATTTGAAAATTGCAAGTTAATTATGTGCTTTAAAAATGCATGTTAAGGATGTATGTTCGGCATGATGGGTTGTTACAGACAAAGACAAATGTGATTGATCTATATTGTATGAATTTTTTTTCTTTGGTTAAATTGTACATACGTATCCTAACCTTTTCTCTCATTTCTCTATTGTATTTCACTTCTCATCTAATTCCCTTCATATATAACATGAGGTCTTCTAAATTATTCATTACAAAATTAGATTACATAGGATTATAATAGAAATAAGAAATGCAAAGAGCAAATGAAGAAGAAGGCCCACCATAGAGGACTAAAAAGAAATAATTTAGAAATATCTTTTTTTAGGGTTTGTAATTCATACATGCTACCTAAGGTCCTGCTAAAATTAGTTTCCTTTAGCTCAAGGAAATCAATGTAGTAAAAGTCCATAAATAAATCATATATTTAATGTTGTTAAATTGCATATGTATATTTAATGAAATAAAAATGCATGTGCATGCCAAAACATGTGATCCCGTTGCATGAGCATACTAAAGTATGCAACCCTAAAAAGACTAAAATGGATGAAATCCCTTAAATCTTTTAATATTGTGTTAACTAGAGTTATTCTTAGTTTTGGGTTATTAGACAAACCCAAGGCCATGCTATGTCGAATATGTTATAACTATATTAATGTGCCATCTTAGATAGTCCATTAATTTGTTAGGTAAATCCAAAGCCATGCTACATCAAATATGTTATAACTATATTAATGTGCCATCTTAAATAGTCCATTAATTTGTTGGGTAAACCAAAGGTTAATGGTTCTACAGGCATATTAGGGAAATGTGTATGAGATACACAAGCACTAAGAATTAGTTACCTAATGACTAGTAGATCTATGAAAATTCAATTGGCATGAGATACATATCATTTCTATTATGTATTAGGGCCCAAGGTTCAACCTTAATGAGAAATAGGTACCATCTCACTGCGGAAACCACCAGGTTTTCTTTGAACAATGTAAGGGCTATTGATTTTCAATAAAGTAGTTGGAGCAAATATGGAATTTATAAAAGACCTTATAAAATGAATTCATGTATATGATCATAACATGTTTCTCATTCTTTACATGTTGGTATATTTACGTCATGAGTTCATCTAACTTGGATTTGCATAAAAATTCTTAATGCTAATAAATTGACTGAATAAGCTTTGAAATCTAAGAACAGTTCTAAGAAGCAAGAAATTAGTTATGTGTTAGACACATATATTCCACCTTTTCTGATTAATGTTACTGCTAGGAATGGAATGCTTTTTCAAAACCACATGGCATTATGAAAGGTAATGCAATTACTGCTATATCTCTTAAACTTTAAAAATAGCAAAGGCATGTAAATGCTCATCATTTATCATTATATAAAATAAAAATATATGAGATATCTAAGATTTTATTCCATTCACATATAGTTAAAGACACTTCAGCTTTATATGTTAAAAGTGTTGGGCTTTAATTCCATGCATTTTTGTGATATATTTAGAAGTGAGAGTTAATTTTGTAATCACAAGACCTGGTAAACCTGATTAAGACTTTTTTATTGGGAACATAAATTATAGTTTGATTAGTTGAAAGGCCATAGAAGTGAGAAGATAGTAATCTAAAAAGGGGACACAATAAATCAATGATATGCTTTACAACTCTACCTAGTCATTTTAGGGTTATGCACTAAAAAATGTTATTTATCTCTTAAACAAAGTTCCATCAAAGTGAAATTGATGTTACTACATATGAGATATGGTGTAACATGAAGCCAATTATTTCACTTTCAAAAGTATGGGGTTGCCTTACTTTTGTGAAAAGAATTGCGTTAGATAAACTTAATGTAAAGGAGTCTATTGGATAACACTATTGAACAAAAGTTGTTTGTTTCAAAGCATGCTATCTTTATAAAGAAATAATTTCTCTTGAACAAAGATAGTGAGAGTAAAATCAAACTTAATGAAGTTTGAGTCCATAAATAAAAGTTGATCAACTAACTGATCCCAAGCCTATTACACATGATTATGATGTAATAGCAAAATCTATGAAACATTAGTACCTAGATGTTCTAATATAGTTTGTACTACTTCTTAGAGATATGGATTTCTTATAGATAAAATAGTAATATAACTATAGTAGAAGATGATAAGTTCAGAATTAGAATAGTGGTTAAAGCATTAAGGAGATAGAAAATAAAATTTGATGAGATAATCAAAGATTTTAGCTTCACAGAAAATCTAAATGAATCATGTGTTTATAATAAAGTTAGTAAGAATGTAGTCATTTTCTTAGTGCTATATATAGATGACATATTATTTTTTTAAGTTAGTCAAGATTTTGCAATTAAAGAGATTTTCCATGAAAGACCTTGGTGAAGGAACTTATAAATTAGTGATAAGGATCTATAAAGATAGACCTATGTGGTTGATAGGTCATTCAAAGTTTACATACATGACAAGATGTTAAAGAGGTTTAGCATGGATCTCTCAAATAAAGAATTCTTTTCTATGGCTTATGGGAAGATTCTTTCTAAATCTACATGTCATAAGGCAAAAGAGGATAGATAACACATGAGTAAAATCACATATGCAGCTACTGTTGGATCCATCAAGTATGCTACATTATATACTAGACTTGACGTAGCATTTGCTTTATGTGTCGTGAGCATTTTCCAACCTGATTTTGTAGAGGAATATTAGGGGCTTGTTAAAAACATCTTTAAGTACTTGAAAAGGACTAAAGATGTATTCTTGGTATATAGAGAAGGGGATTTACAAATATGCAAGTATACAAATTCTAGCTTTTATTATAACAAAGACAATTGCAAATTCGAATTACATTATATGTTTTTATTTGTAGGAGGTGTAGCTAGCTAGAAGATGACTCAACTACCATTTTAGAGTAAATTGTTGTCTTTGATGTAGCTAAAGAAGTGGTGTGGATTAAAAAGCACATTACTAAACTAAGAGTGGTACAAACTATTGTTGACCCAATGCCTTTATATTGTTCTAACAATAGTGCTATTGCATAAGCAAATGGATCATAGTCTGATTAACCATCTCATTCAAGATATAGTTAGTACATAAAATGTGAAGATTGAGAGAGTTCCCATTGATTAGAACATTGTTAATCCTCTTATTAAGGCATAATTACAAAATAGATTCAATATCTATGTAAACAATATGGGCATTAAATACATTTGTGATTAGCTTTAGTGCAAATGCGAGATTATTAGTAGCATGTCCTAGAGCACATGTGCATTAGAGATATTTTGTGTATATTTTAAACATTTATTTATAATGAACGATATTCAATATTATATAGGTGCTTATGTTAACTCATTAGTTTGTTATGAACTTAAACTATGAAATAAAGTCTCTTGTATTCTTTCACAGTGCTAAGGAAATGATGAAGAGTTCATGATGTGAGATTTTTATTACATGTAAATGAGAAATACCAAGACTTTTCCAAGTCATAATATTAAAAAGATGGGACATTGTTAATGCAAATAGACCAACACATGTTATGATCATTGACCTAGTCAAATAGTAGCTCTCACCAAGTTATAAGCATAGTGATTCTTAGAGATGATATGTTAATGCTTGTTTTAAAGACAAGTTCATTAGAGACCTAACATGAGATGTTCACATGAATACATAATCTTTGTTACTGAAACTAACTCATCATATTAGTTGTGCATCTATCTTTTGAATTAAGATTCCTAAAGTTATCTTAAGTATTAAGAACCATACTTTGAGTCCTATACTTCAATGATGACTTGATGTATACATAGCTGGGTGATTCTACATAGCTTCATATAATTAAATGTAATTGGGCCATCAATAGTAGATTCACCACACCAGTTTACATTTGGAAGTTTATATCATAGTTCTCATATGCTTTATTCCAAAAATCTTTTGCTAAAGTGGAGTGCAAGTGTGAATGTGTTTCACAAGGGCATTTTGGGAATAAAAATAAAAATATTAAAACCAATATTTTTAAAGCTTAATTAGGCATACATGATTAGTCATTAAGTTGACACAAGTCAATACTTAAACCTAAATGAGATGAAATATAGTGAAGAGACAACTTGCATGGTAACTGCAAATGGAAGGGTTAAGTGAAACCACTTGATTTTCTAACACCTAAGTAGCCATTATGCTTTACTAGAAGCCTCTAATGACTTATATATAGTGAATTTATAAATGATATTTAATAATGATTTAACTAGATTAAATCATAGAATCCATGTATAACTAGGATTGTTATTCACCACTATAGTGCCAACATACTTAAGGAGCCCAAAAGGTTACACACTGATAAGAAAATTTAATGAGGAAAACTACATTGTATTTAATGATATGGGATGTCATTAAACTAGAATAAATAAAATAAGAAGGCTCATTGGGCTTAGAGCCTAAAAAAATGCTTAAAATATTAATTAAGTCTTAATTAAATGTTTCAAGTAACTTAGTTAGAATTAGGCATTTTAATTAGTTAATTAATTAATTAAATGTCCATTTTTTGTGTAGCCTTTTACTTGTTTAAGGGTTGGAAAATCAGACCTAGGGGTATAAAGACCTTTTAAAATTCGTTCACCATAAAGAAGTCTCAATATAGAGAATCGTTCTCTATTGTTGCCTCAAATTCACATCTTTTGTAAACTTCTCCTCCTTATTTCTCCTTGAATTTTGTTTTTTACAAGCACCTAGAAAAAAAATTCGCTTGTACACCTCTTAGGGAGTTGTCATGAAATTTTTACTAGTGTGGATACCTTAGAGGTATTTCTAAGAGAATTACTATGGTTTGCAATAATCAAGTGAGGTGAAAAAGTTGCAAATTGGAATCACATAAAAAATTTATGGTAAATTCATATTATTTTGATTTCTTTCATTTTATTTTGAATTTTTTGATGTTATAAATTCCTTTGAAGGTCGTGGATGTTTGATTTCCATTGTGTATGACTCCATGGGAGCTAACATGATTATATATTGTTTAAGATTATAATTTTTATTTGTCTTACACATTTTATCATTTATAAATTATGTCCCTTTTTACCTAATATGGTGTTGTGAACCTTGAACCTATTTTTCACTCAAGAATGGAGGATTGCTAGCATATCAATCACTAAAGACTTATACCTTTGGTTCTACTAAATGATAAACTAACCAATCGTTGTTGCCTTTGAGTAGAAAGACTTATTAGGAGGGACCCCTACTCGTTAGAGCCATAAGCCTTTTTTACTAAAACATAAAACTAATATAGTTAAGCTTAGGAGCTTCTCTTAGGTAGTATGACCCAAAGTGTATGTGATTACATTATCAATGTGTTATGAGCCTATTGCATTAACCATGTTTGAAGTGGGGCTAAGCCTATTATGACTTTTATCTATAATGAGCCTAGCCCAATTTCCTTACAAATAAAGGCCTAAATGTTTTAGGCCATTATGCTTGCATTTGATTTCAATATGAGAAGTCATTAGCTAAATTAGGCCTATGTTCAGACATATTCATCCCTTATTGATGTTAGGAAAGTCCAACTAAGAAAGAATGGCTTTCCATGTGTGCGAGAGTAATAAGGTTAGAAAGCATGGTGATCATGTATCATGCTAAATCCATTACTTTGCTAGCTATAATAGATCTATTATTTGTAGCTCAATGGAAAAAGATAGGTAAGTGCCTTTGTAGAATTGGTACACAAGTATCTATTCTACCAAAATAGGAACCATGTCACTAGATGAATTAGTAACCAAGCCTATACTGATAGAGGTAATGAGAGAGATGGAGAGAAGAATAATGGCTGCGCTTATTAACACCATGTCAATTATGCATGCTTATAAAGACAAAGGCTAAACCATATCCACCAATACCAAAAGGAAATAAGTGGTTGATTAGGTAAACGACCTAAAATCTAGCAAGGATAATCCTTTATGCTAGACCACATATCATAAAGTACCACCACCCAAATAGATTGAAGACTACTAGTTAAAGAAGCTGAATAAGAAGATGAGAGCTGTGACTCACCTTTTTACTGATAGGAATGATATAAATTTGGATGACATCAATTTTGAGACTAGATTGCACTATGTCACATAAATTCAAAATACCCAACATGAGCAAGTTTAATGGCACATTTGACCTTTAGAATGATTTAAAAATGTATGTCGTAGACATGTGATCCACTAACTTTTCTAAGGTTCAAATAGTGAGTTTGTTTAGCATGTTGCTTAATGGGCAAGCTTTTGATTCATACCATTACCAAGAATGAATAGTGAAAGAGGATTAGGTTGAGTTGGCATGAGTTTTTAGCAAAAAGCACTCTAGCAATACAAGCATCAAGGTCACAATGAAATATCTATAGCAGGTTATGTAAAAGCACAAGGAATCCTTCTCAGAATACTTTGAATGATAGAGGGCAATGGTGATAAAACTAAGAAATAAAATAGATAACATAGATAAAATAAAAATGTTCATGAAGAATGCTAATACCTATATGAACAATGGGCTTATTGCTAAGGGTATTAGAAGTTAGAAGTAATTGAAGGATATTGCCATTGACCTAAAGATGTCTAATCAAAACCAAGAGGCTTAAGAGAATAAAGAACTTCTATTATTCCAACAATAACAATAGTCAGAATTAAGCTAAAAGAGTAGATTTTAATGTTATTCAAGGTAAGCATTATTCCAACATAGGATAATCCTTATCTTGGTGCTTGAAGAAGCTAATAAAAGAATAAAGGCTTTAACATATACAGCCTTAGCCTTATAATAGGCATCTACCACTAAATCTCTAACATGATTAATACAATGCTTACCACTAGAGAATAGGCCATCTTATAGACAATTGCAAGCTCCTCAGGAAGGATATACAAGAACTTATTAACACCAAATAGAGATCATATCCTAATGCCTGATCTAACCCATTTCCTAAGTATAACCAAACTAGATTCATGCTCAAGTTCTGGTTACTTAAAGAATACATCCTTAAGCACATTTATAGATTTGACCATGAGTTAATAAGGGTCTAAGAGAGAATAAAGTTATCCTTATGACTAGTTTTTGGGATAGTGGGAAAGAATGTGAGTTGGGGGAGAGCAAAACTTCTAAAAGATTTTAGGATAAATCTTCTTATGAAGATTTTAGAGCTAGTAAGAGAGTATAGATGTAGATTGAGAGATAAATGGTGAAGAGAAATGAGAAGAATGGTGAGGTCCTCCCAAAAAAAAGAAACCAAGACCAAAGAGGTTGAGGATAAATAAGTTTTAAAACAGTTGAAGAAAATCAAAGCCCATATAAGTAAATGGGATTTATTGATGTCTTCGCACTTCCACAGTGGAAGGTTGTTGAATCCTTGGGACAATTATTAGTTTCCATCACCATTTCACTAGAAGAGATAATGCAAGTGATAAAGATGGGTAAGTTAGGAATTATCTCTTTTTTTATGATTATTTACCCTCAGAAGGATGATAGTAAAATGATTGCTTTTTATTAATGCCAAGGTCAATAAGAAGAAGATAAGTTATGCCATGGTTAATTATGATTTGTATTTATGAGTATGCTTAGTGAAGATTTTTATAAGTTTGGGAAAAAAGGAAGACTTACTACATTCTAACTTGTTATCAGGGCTTATGACAATACATGTAAACATGCTGAAGGGTTAATCATCACCAATGTTCAAGTAGGGCACATTATGGATGAGGTCAAATTTATTGTGATAGATAATCTTGCCACATTTTTAGTTTTAATGGCTAACCCTAGTTCCATAAACTGGGTGGAAAGGAGAGATAATCATTATCAAAGTATAAATTAATCATGCAATTTCTACCTTAGACATAGCAAATCAGCCCTTTATTAGATTTCATGCCCTTGGAATATATGAGTATTACATAGACCTCTTAATTTCTCAAATCATAAATAAGATAAACCTTTTTGTGGGGGGCATACTTGGGAAAGAACCTTTAAGTAAATCAAGAACCTATGTAATTATAATGCAAAAAGACACTAAAGGATTAGGTTAAAATATAGAAGTTGAGATTATTCATAAAAAGAAAAGGAACCACTTAAGTGTTTACTTTTTTAAACAAAGAAAGACAAAGTTTGATGGAACACCTGAAACAATAATGATTAATAGAAGATATAAACCCAGATTTGAGATATTTGCAACGGTCATTGATCAAGAATTAGAGAGCTTAAAACATATCAAGTAATGAGAAAAAGAAGTTTATCTAATCTTTTAAGAGATTGATGTCGAGGAAGTTTACCCTATTATATCTAAGAATTTGACTAATCTAATTTTTATAGATGATTTACTTTATGATGAATTTTATTTGTTAGTCCTTTTTACGATGAACAATTTTCTAGTAATAAAATGAATAATAAGTTTGCATATTTGTGTGATATTTTTACAGATGGTAGCATGCATCGTAACAATCATTACATGAGTACTTTAACATTAATTTAATTAAAACTAGCCCATTTAATTTTGGCATAAATGAGCAACCAAAAAAATATTAATTGGCCATGATATTACAATTAAAGAAGGGGAAAATTGAATATTAAAAAATATTCGCTTGGACCTATAAAGATTGTAATGCCCGAAAAGTCAAAGTCTTTTGAATGGTGCTAGACGAGCCCAGATGATGTTCCCAGTGGAGGTACTAGCTACAAAGGTAAAGCGATTAAGAAACGAGGAGATCCCATTAGTAAAAGTACTCTGGAGGCACCACAACATGACAGAGGCCACGTGGGAAAGCGAGGAGCAGATGCGGAGGCAATACCCATAGATATTTGGTTCAAGTAATTTCAAGGATGAAATTCCTTAAAAAAGGAAGTGTTGTAACGCCTTTGAAGTTAAAGTCTTATGAACGGTACCGGATGGGCCCGGATGATGTTCCTCGTGGTGCAGGTCGTCATTCTGAGTTTGATGACTAGATATTGACAATAAAAATTTCACGGCCCTGAAACAAGGGAAAATGAAGGAATTAAAAATTTTAGTAGAACCAATAATTTATATTAGGTCATAAACTATTGTTTTCGGAGATAAAAATGATTTCAGGCTGGGATAGTCCCGAGATCGAGAATGTCCCCAGATGGTCTCGAAAATGTCATAACCTGAACCTTAAAAATTCCATTGAGTATGATGGTGGAGAAATTAGAATTTTGTAAGGTTAACTGGAATTTTTTATGAATATTTTTATTCTAGCTGTGAATAGTGATTTTTGCTCCCGAAGAAATTTTAAGCCGAAATTTTATGTGGGCCTTAATCTCAATAATTGAGGATTTTTACAACTAAAATGGAAATATTTTGACATATAGAGAATATTTTTTTAATTTTTCAAGCAAAAAGTAAGCTATTATCTATATAAAGAGATTGGGCCTTATTTGGGCCAAATAAATGGATCCAGCCCAACCCATAGGATCTAATTAAAACCTAGTTATAGCCCACACTTAGGAAAAACTCCATCTTCCTCACCAACCCCTTTGTGGCGACGCCATTGATGGCTATTTCCCTTCCTTTTATAAGCTTTCTCTCTCTAAAATCTTCCCTAAATCCATCCAAAATTAATATAATTTAAGCCTTCATCATTCAACAATATCACTTCTATCAAGAATTTCAAGAAAAGGGAGCAAATTTTCACAATTCACTACTTGAGTGAATAGTAACTCAAGTAAGAGAAAATATTCCAATTCCATTTTTTATTTTTAGTGTAGTTATTTTAGGCCATTTTAATGACTTTTATGGTTTTAGAATTTTTATTTGAGCTATAGATAATTTTCTAGGAATTTTTCTAAGTAAATTTAGTGTATGTTAGGAGGAGAAAATCCAAGGGTAGGGGACCAAACTATTCCAAGTCCAAATGGTGGGGAAAAAGGTGGAAAGGCACTCTAGGTATGTGTAATACCTTAATTATATTAGGCCTTGCATGTGTGTGTAATTTTGAGTTAGGTTACTTGTATGGAAATGGCATAAGTTGCATGTATGCATGTTGTTTAGGTATAATGTGAATATAGGTATGCATGTTGTAGTAAATAAAGGTGATATGTGGAATAAATTAGTAAGAAATGGCATGTGTGTGTGCATGTGTATGGTGGCCAAATGAGGGCTTACAAATAGGTATGAATGGTGAGGTTATATATGGAATGTAAATGTAGTGCTAATGTTTGTGAAAACGAAGTCGAATAATAGCAAGTATAATAACCTAAAATAGCTTGAAATACAACTTAAGAATGTGAATTAGTGAGAGGAGAAAATGTGGTAGAGACTTGGTGAATTGATGCATATTATAGTGTGACATTAAAATAAGGATAATAGGGTAAAGAAACCTTGGAAATAAAGCTTGCCTGATAGAGATAATAGAAGGCATGAGATGAAAAATGACCAAATGAATAGTGTCAATTGCAGAAACTGATCAAATGATTAGTGATTTTGCGATAGTGGGAAAATTATAATTAAATGTGAGGAGTAGACCTATACTGGCACATTGAGGATAAAATCACCCTAAATATGGTTTAAAGTAGTAAATGGCCCATTAGTTAGATGCCAACTGGGTGGGTTGCCTAGTCAACTAGGGATAGAGCAGCAGCTAGGTAGTCAATCCTTCTAGGACCCATTATTATGTGTTGGTGGTGTTTAGACTGTGTGATGCTTTAGCATCCTATTTAGGGTGACTCTAGATATTGAGAGTGGTTTATAGACGGGTCTTTGCTATCCACTTTTGTGTGATGCTTTACAGATATTGGGAGTGGTCAACGGACAGGTCCTTGCTATCTGCTACTCTGATATTGGGAGTGTTCTATGGATGGGTCCCTGCTATCGGGCGAGGTAGGTGCAGCTACCTAGGCCCTAAAAGTGGGCCATTGCACATGATAGTCCTGCTATCTAATGTCTTTAAGTGCAGTCTATCTATAGGCCTAAAAATAGAAATTGTAAACAGTAATAAATGATAATTGGTCTGGAAAAGTAAGTAATTAGTTGAACTAAATGATTGATTGAACTTAGCATGTTAAGATGACTTTCTATGTGTGGAACCCTATATGTTGCCTGTTGCAAGAGACATAATATGATTGTGTTATTCCACCATTGAGTCTTGTACTCAATGTATCAGTGTTCCGATGCATAGGTGGTGAGTAGAGTACGGGTCAGCTCAGGCGTCAGCATCAGTGTAGCTGTCCTAGTATTTTTGGGTATATTACTTTTCTTTTTAATTATATATGTACATCATATGACACTCATGTATATAAGTAGGTTAGAATGGGTAGTAAGACTGTATGTATTAATGAAATGAATTTAGTCTGTATGTACAGTGTTATGCAAAATGAGTAATCCTTTTTGACATGCCGGTGTGTGTTGATGGGTCTACGACCTTATGTGCTGTGAATGTCATAATGTGTGTGTAGTTGGCTGATTCTAAAGGACTAGAGGGTCCAAAGGAGGAATAAAGAGGGTTTTTGAATTAGAAGTGTTTTTACCCACAGGTTTAATTGGGTTAGGAACTAGGGCAGTCGTTATGTTGCCCGAATTTTTGTAATTGTCCGATTATGCTTGAGGGAACTTTTAATAGACAAACATAGGATGTAGTTACAGAATAAGTGATTAGATTTAGATAAAGGACATACTTGATCAATATGGGTCAAAGGTGAGTAGGACTTAAATGAATGACTCTTAGGGACATCTTAGGATGGGTGACCTCAATGGAAAATGACATGCCTTACCCGTTTCAGGTGGAAATAGGTAAGGGGTGTTACAATTAGTGGTATCAGAGTATGTTTGGTCAATTCTAAGAGACTTATACATGAGTGCAAAAGTTTAGGGTGTCAATAGAGTCAAGCTACACTGTCTGATGCTGACCATTGCTTTTATTTCAGTTAACGCATGATGAGTGAGCAGACCTTGCCAAAGAGGGATGAAGAAGTTGCAAGTTATGCTCCCACCACTATACATGGATCTAAAGGAAGTGCAGTCGCCCCTGATCCTAGTGACATGGCCTAAAGATAGCTGCCATAGCCAGTACCTGGGGTATAGGCTTCACCAGAGCTGCTACAGTAAATTGTGACGTTGTTAAGGCAGATTGCAGCACCTGCTCTAGCACTAGCCCCAGTACCAGTAGTGGTTACTACTCTAACCCCACCAGCTCCTTTGGCCCCATAGAAGAGTTACCTAGAGAGGATTAGGAAATTAGGGGCTATGGACTTTCCAAGGGTGAGAGAAGATGACATGGCTAAAGCAGAATATTGGTTGGAAA
>CANXYI011450991.1:0-14452 GCA_948208565.1 Hura crepitans | reverse complement strand
TACATTCTCATATTGGTACAGTAGTTGCTGAGGTCTAAGAGGGCCACTGCATATTTACATGCTAGTGCAATAGCTGAACAAGCCCAAAATATGGACCATTGTACATCATAACCCTAATATTCAATATCGAGACATGGGTCTTTCAAATATGGGCTAAGTAATAGTTAATGGGTATAAGATAAATTAAGGGTGGTTAAGTATAATCTAAATTATGATCACAATTAACAATAACATGAATAAATAAACCAATGGACAATCATGTTGTTATGTGTGATTGCATTATATTATGAATCTATATATACCTTGAATGATGCTTGTAAATGTATGTATGTGTGTAAGTGTAAGCATCTTTTATTGAGTACACCGCTAAGTAATTATGCTTAGCACATCGTGTTTTTTATGCATAGGTAATAGATAGCTAACACCGATCCAGCCTCAATGAAGTAGTGTAGTAAACTTAGTAGCCATCATTTTAGTATATTTTTGTATCCTTTAATGTGACATATATAAAGATAGCTAGCACTCATATGTAATTACTTAGGATGTTTCTAGTCTAGTTATGTAAAATAAACATGATAGGTCTTAATGTAAATATGTTATGTGTATATGTAATTATAAACTTTTGATTTAACTATGATAGTTAAATATAATATGATTGTTGTGATTGTAATGTTAATGGTTATGATTGATTAAGAAGATTAGGAGGATCTATACTATGGATTGAGATTAAGATTATTTAGAAGTGTTGTTTTTATCAAGTTTTATTTTGGCTAGGTCATTGTGCAGCCATTATGATACTAAATTTCTATTAAATCATAATAGGGTAAGTATGCATGTATGTATGTATATAATTTGGTTAAATGTATTTTTATAGACTCCATATAATCATCGACTAATTAAAAGGTTTTAAGAAGATAAAAATGAAATCAAATAAAATAATGAAATAAGTTCAAGTCAAGTTTGTTAGTCTATCATCTCTTATTTGGGTTTGGCTATCGAACTAAGTGAGGGGTGCCACATTTTGTGATATTAGAGTAGGTTTAGGCATTCTTAGTAATATAAGGTTACATATGAGTGCCATAGGTTTTACACACATAAATCATAAGATGCTACACTGCTTGAGGCTAATGTTTATTCTTTTGATATAAATTAAAAATGAGTGAACCAACATTGCCTACTAGTGGAGAAGAGGTGGAAAGTTATGCTCTTACAACAACTCAAGTGCCGACAAGATAAAAAAACTTTAGTCCCTAGTGATACTGCTCAACCAGCACTAACATAATTGGCATTATTACAGTAGATGGTTGATTTGCTTAGACAAGCTACTATAGTAGTTGCTCCACCTCCACCACCAGTACAACCATCTTTAACTCTCCAAAAGACCTATTTAGAACAAGTGAAGAAAATGGGGGCTACAGATTTTATTAGGGCAAAATGTGATAATTCAGCTACAGTAAAGTACTAACTTGAAAGGATTGATCAAATTTTATAGCAATTGAGAAGTACCCTAAAAGCAAATCTGATATGTGCTACCTCACTACTATAGGAAAAGGTATTTCATTAGTGGGAGATAGTTATAGAATGTTGAAGAGGTAAGAATTCCTAGATTTGAAACAAAGGCTGCGATCCATATCAAAATTTGAAAAGGAGTTTTCCTAGTTAAGTAACTATGCAAAGGAAATTGTACCCACTAAAGCAAAAAGATGTAAAAGGTTTGAGAAAGGCCTCAACAATGATATTAGGCTATAGGTAGCTATAAACAAGATTAAGGAATTTGCTTCTTTAGTAGCTATAGCCTACGTAGCAAAGGATATATTAAAGTAAAGATGGGAAAATTTTTAGATAAAAAGACCATCCACTCAAGGTCAAGCCAGTTTTGCCCCAGAAGTAGGTAAAAAGCAAAAAGGAAACCTAGCTATCCAACTATCACAAAAATCATCTCAAACTTAATAATTCAAGTAAGGAGGACAATTTAGACCTCATCAGTGAAAGCCAACCACTAATATACCTATTTCTACAGTAACAAGTATACTAGTAGCTTGTGAAACTTGTGATAAGGAACATAGAGGAATTTGTTGGAAAACCATTCTAGGAGCATGTTTTCAATATGGCTCTAAAGATCATTATTAGAGGGATTATCCATTGAGAGCAGAAGGCTCTATCCAATTTTAAGCCTCATCACTACACCTACTAAGGGCTAGAAAGAGAATATAGGAGATAAAGCTAAAAGGAGTTAAAGGCCTAGATTAAAAGCAAGTTAAATGATAAAAGCTCGTGCTCCAGCATACTAGTATGCTATTTAAGCTCAAGAGGAAATGGACTCCCTATATGTGATAGCTAGTATATTTTAGTTTCTTGATTTACCCATTTTAATTGATCCTAGGTCCAAATATTCTTATGTTTACACTACACTGGCATGAGATAGAAGGTGGTAGTCAAAATCATTAGACATAGATATCATGGTTAGTAATCCCATAGGGCAACATGTGGTAGTCAATAGGGTATACAAGAATTGTCCCTTAACTATCCAAGGATAGACTTTCCCTGTAGACCTTATCAAGTTACCCTTTAATGAGTTTGACATTATATTAGGTATGAATTAGCTATCTGAGTACCACACTATGGTAGATTGTATACAGAAGAGAATTACACTTTGAATAATAGATAAGGGTGAAAATATAGTGGTTCAAAAGAGGACAGACTTCCTATCTAATGTTATCTCTATAGTGACAGCTAGATGAATGATAGAAAAGGGTTATCAAGCATATTTGTCACATGTGGTTGATATCAAAAAGGTAAGAATAAAAGTTAGCAAAATACCAATAGTGGCAAAATTTCTAGATGTTTTTCTAAATAAGCTACTAGGGTTACCACCAGAGTATAAACTTGAATTTGCCATTAAGGTGTATATAGGCACAACACTAGTATTGATAACCCCTTACAGAATGGCACCTATAGAGTTAAAGGAATTGAAGGTATAGTTACAAAAGCTATTGGATAAAGGGTTTATTAGACTAAGCATCTCACCATGGGGAGCACCTATCTTATTTGTGAAAAGAAAGGCTATTCTTTGTGACTATGTGTACATTACAAGTAGTTAAATAAAGTGATAATTAAGAACAAATACCCACTACCTAAGATTGATTATTTATTTGATCAACTCAAGGGAGCTAGTGTTTTCTCAAAAATTGATATGAGATTTAGGTATCACTAACTCAAGATAAAGGAATTTAGTGTGTAGAAAGTAGCCTTTTATAGAAGATATAGGAATTATAAGTTCTTGGTAATGCCTTTTGGGCTTACCAATACCCCAGTAGTAGTCACAGACTTGATGAATAAGATATTCAAGCCATACTTGGATCAGTTTATGGTGGTGTTCATTGATAACATTTTGATAAACTCTAAGACAAGAAAAGAACGTGAGTAATATCTCAAATTGGTATTACAAACCTTGACACAAAAGAAGCATTATGCCAAATGAAGTAAGTGTGTTTGCCTCGATCGATAGAATCAAAGTGGGCCTAAGTAAAATTAAGGTTGTACTAGAATAGAAGCCTCTAAGGAATGTGATGGAATTTAAGAGTTTCTTAGTATTAACAAGGTTACTACAGGCAGTATGTTAAAAGGTTATTAATGATTACTACTCCTATCACATGCTTATTGAGGAAGGATGTTAAATTTGTGTGGGATCATAAATGTCAAGAAAGTTTTGACAAATTGAAAAGAAAACTGATGGAAGCTCCTATTCTTACACAACTAGAGTTAGGGAAAGACTTTGTCATTTATAGTAATACTTCTCACAATAAACTCAGATGTGTATTGATGCAAGATAACAAAGTGGTAGCTTATGCATTAAAGAAATTAAAGCCATATGAGAGAAACTATTTAGCGTATGACCTAGAATTAGATGCCATTGTTTTTGCCTTAAAAATATGGAGTCATTATCTTTATGGTCAAAGATGTTATGTTTACATGGATCAAAAAAGTTTGGAATATCTCTTAACCCAAAAAGAATTGTATTTAAGGCAATAAAAATGGATAGAATTAATTAAGGATTACAACTATTTAATTGATTATAATCTAGGTGAAGTGAATGTGATAGCAGTTACACTAAGCTAGAATTTTTTTATGCCATGGAAGCAATGAATATCAAGTTAAAATACATAAAGGATAAAGCCTTATTAGTAAAATTATAAGTAAAGCCTAAACTAATTCAACAAGTAAAGGATGCTCACAATGATGACAATCAACTCATACACATAATGGGTTTAATTAAAGAATGGAAGCCCATTGAAATTGAGATTAAAGTAGATGGATGTTTATAGTATCATGATTGGTTATGTGTTCCTAAGATAGAGGACATTAGGAAATAGATCTTGTAAGAGGCTTATAATTCCCCATATGCAATACACCTTGAAATCATAAAAATGTACTATGACTTGAAACCTTACTATTGGTGGCTTGGAATGAAAAAAGGTGTAGCTGAATACTTGACTAAGTGTCTTGCCTATTAACAAGTCAAAGCTAAACACCAAGTTCTTTCGGGATTGCTTCATCCCATAGTAATACTGAGGTGGAAATAGGAGAGAATCATGATGGACTTCATAGTTAGGCTACTTATGACCAGGAACAAATGTGATGTGGTGTGGGTAATTATTGATAGGTTGACAAAAATAGCATATTTTATTCTAGTAAGAATGGATTACATCCTAGAAAAGCTTAAACAACTATACATTAATAAGATTGTAAGGCTACATAAAGTACCAGCTTCCATCATATCAGATCGAGATTTGAGGTTCACATCTAGATTTTGGAAAAAAAACTACATAATACCTTAGGTACTCGGCTCACATTTAGTATTGCATTCCATCTATAAATAGATGGCTAATTAGAGTCAGTTATTTAGGTGATATATGACATGTTAAAGAGCTATGCCATTGAATATAAAGGCAATAGGGACTGATACCTATCTTTGGCAAAATTTGTATACAATAATAGTTACCAAGCAAGTTTGAGAATGGCACCATATAAAGCTTTATATGGGAGAAAGTGTAAAACTCTACTATGTTGGAATCAATTAAGTGAGAAAAAATTAATGGGATTGGACTTAATCACTAATGTAGAAGAGAAAGTTAAGATTATCAGAGATAGATTTAGAGCAGCAATAGATAGGCAAAAATCACATGTAAATTTAATGAGAAAGTAAATTGATTATGAGGTAAGAGATAAGGTCTTCCTTAAGGTGTCACCCTAGAAAATGATAATTCAATTTGGCAATAAAGGAAAACCGAGTCCAAGATTCATTGTTCTATATGAAATAATAGAATGTATCGAACTAGTGGCTTATCAGTTAGTATTGTCGCCTAAATTGCATTAAATTCATGATGTCTTTCATGTCTCAATACTAAGGAAATATTGATTCAATCCCTCACATGTGTTATCAAAAGAAAAGATATAGGTATAACCTAATCCATCATATAAAGAAGAGCCAATCCAAATTTTAACATGTGAAGTAAATGAGTTACACAATAAAGTGGTGCCATTAGTGAAAGTATTATGGAAGCATCACAAATAACAATAGGCAACTTGGGAAAGTGAACAACAAATAAGGATATAGTATCAATATCTATTTGAACTAGGTAATTTTGAGGATAAAATTTCATTAAAAAGGGAAGGAATGTAACACCCAAAAATCCTAGTTTTATGAATAGTACTTCTTGGGATATGATAGTGTTTCCTGAGAACTAGGTCACACTAAGAGGACCGAGAGGAATTATTGATCATAGAATAATATTGGGTGAATGTTGAAAGAAAAAATATAGTCATTAAAGTGATTAATGATACAGTTAAAAATTTTATGATAGTATCTTATAAATAGGGACCCTGTTTAAGCTTAATGATAAAATATTTAAGGTGTGCTCAAAATGACCCAAAAATAGCATGATGTTAAGGTCAAAAATTGTAAATAAGCCAATGGTACTAAAATTATAATTTTCTAACATTGATAAGTAATTTATTTAAATTAAATGAAAATGTGATTGTTTAATTAAATGAGTTCATGTTGGTTTTTAGGCATGAGGTTTTAGAGACTGGTAAATTGGGAAATTCGTGATTTTTTATGCATAAGGAAGAATTTTTGGAGGAATTAAAACTTTAAAGTGAATTTTTAAAGCATTAAAACTAAAGAGAAAAATTCCTAACTATTGGATCGCCATGTGGCAAAATCTTAGCCATTGAAAGACTTAATATAAAAAAGGGTTTTCCATAGGCTTTATGAAGGAAATCAAGCATTTCTTCTTCCTCCTCCCCTATCTAGATTGACACCAGTTTCTCTCTCATTTCTCTCTCTATTTTTTTATTTGTTAATCAATTCTCACTCTTGAGCTCTAATTAATGCCCTAAAATTAATCCTCATCACTCTGAGAGCTTTAATTTGGTGTCAATTAAGCAAGAAAGAGGTGAAATTAGGGAAAAAGTGAGGTTTAAAGATTTAGGCTTTCCAACCCCTAAATCTAGGTGAGCAAATTTTTAGAGCCCTAATATATTTTAGGTAACTAGGCATGCTCGGTTTAATGATTCTAGCATTATTTCAAGCTTTACATAGCATAGATTTTTCTACAAATTTTTCTAACCTAAACCTTATTATGTCTTTAAAGAAATTGGATGACACCTAAGGAAAAGGAAAAGAGAAGGTTTGAAACCTCTTTCGAGAAGTCGAGGAATCACTCTATAAGTGTATTTGATAAAATATGCTTATACATATGTTGTTTCAAATTTTCAAGAATGGTTACATAACCCTAAAGTTGTTAGTTTAGGAGTTTGGTTAGGTATAAAAATGCAAACATGTTATAATAAGGTTTATGGCTTGTTAAATGAGGGAAATGAATGAAATTTAGATTAAAAATAACTATATTGGTAAAACTTTAATTTTGGCCAAAATGTAAATAAAGAGAAATTAATATATATAATGTAATTGATATAATATGTATAATTAAAGGCACTAAACTTGATTGTAAAGATACATCATGATTCGGAGTTAAAACTTATGAATAACTTATGACATTATGTTTGAGTGTAAGAAGTGTGTATGTAAGTGTGAGGATGTTTGTAACATAAAATATATGTTCTATTATATGACATGAGATACATGTTTTATAGATGATAAAATGAATAACTAAGATTTAGGTATCAGATGTGTTACATGGAATGAGCACATAGATCTAGTGAGAAAGGAAAAATGATGGCAATGAGTTAATGGTATAAAAGTGGATAGGCAAAATGGATAGGTGCATAATTATTATATATATAAACAATTGGATAAGAACTTATGACAATGGACATAAACTACATAACTGATGCTGAACTAAAATGAAGAAGTCACTAGCCTATATGTATTATACTACCTAAACTAGATAGGTTTATCAGTCAACTAGGCATTTAGCAACTACTAGGACACTTCAATGTCACTTTCATATGGGTGTGTTTGTTATTGAGGTCTAAGAGGGCCACCACACATCCATATGTTATATGTTGATGTTATATATGTTAAAATAGGTGTAGCCACTGTTGGGGTCTATGAGGGCCACTGCACACTTTCATGTGGCTGCAGCTATCTTGAGGTCTATGAAAGTCACTACATAATTTCATGCGGGTGTAGCCACCATTAAGGTCCATAAGGGCAACTGCATATTCTCATGCTGGTGCAATAGCCATTGAGATCTAAGAGGGCCACTAAACATTTACATGCTAGTGCAGCAACCAGAGAGGTCTAAAATATGGATGACTGCACTTCATGATTCTGATATCTAGTATTGGGACATGAGTCTATCATATATGGGATAAGAAATAGTTAATAAGGATAATATAAATTTAGGGAGGTTAAGTATAATCTAAATTATATTCACAATTAATAATAACATTAATAAAAAAACTAATGCATAATAATGTTGTTGTGTATGATTGCATTATAATGTGTATTTATATATGCCTTGCATAATGTTTGTGAATGTATGTATGTTTGTAAGTGTATACATATTTTATTGAATACACCACTAAACAATTATACTTAGCACATTATGTTTTCGATGTATAGGTAGTAGATAGCTAACACCGATTTAGTTTTAAGGTAGCAGTGTAGTGGACTTGGCAGTTACCATCTTGGTATATTTTATATCCCTTAGTGTGTTTTATATAAAGATAGCTAGTACTTATATGTAATTAGTTGGGATATGTCTAGTCTAGTTATGTAAAAGAAATACGATAGGTCTTAATGTAAATATGGCATTATAGAGATTATGCATTTTTATCAGGGATAAGAGTGGTTAGTAGGGTCACCACCTGGACTCTACACCAGGACCTCTGATCTTCTATACCAAAAATGTTTAAATTCAGATCTTATTTATGACCTAATAATATGCCTTCTTTGTATATTGTAACATTTATCAATCCCTTTTCAAGTAAGCATACATTATATTTAAAACAATTGTCACCTTTTCATGTAGAAGAAGGGAAAAATGCAGTATTTAAAGAATACAATAAGTATACTATACATCCAGAAATCAAGTTATTCATTAGTTATGGTGTGACCTGACAATTACCCATAATTCCATAGGAATTAGAGGTAATTACCCAACTCCCATCTATGGGAGATTGGCCTTTATTGAAGTAAAATTTTATGTAACTTTTGATTAGGGAGAACTCAAACCCATTTTATTATGAAAACACCGATTAATTAGTGTAGAAAACCATTTTAAGTGAAGTTATGCATTTTGCATGTAAAATAAGCTATTAACTACCTATTATAACCTTAAATAATCTAAAAGATTTAATAAGTACAAAACTAAAGGAAATAAAATAGAACATTTAATTGTTCCCGCCTATACGACATTAAGATGGCTCGGGCCCTGTATAAATCTAGCAAGAGTCTGTGTGGACTACCGCTTGTAAGGGTCATTACATTTATCTAGACCTCCACTCTAGTGAGAAGGATTACTTACATATAACTCAATGGAAAAAGGTGAATGATACTAAATAAAGATTCATAAGGATTGACAAAGAAGACAAAAAATATAAAATACATGTGAAAAATAAAAATCAAAGTACACTTCTACATGGACTATGTTCCTCATGAGAGGGAGTCCGTGCGAACTTCATAGATAGAATAAACAAGAATAAAACAAGCTCAACTCTATAAACTATATTCCTCATGAGAGAGAGTTCATATAGACTTTACAATAGCTTTAACATAATAGACACATAGGAGAACGAAATCACTACACATGGCAACATCATACAAGCATATCAGTGTGGTAAATAAAACATAAGAAAATACGATGCATAAGATAAATAAGATACTATCATTGAACATAAGTCTTGTAATGCCCAGACTATATAGTACCCGAGACCAAAAAAGTGTGCACAGAGTGTTAGGTCACCTGCACGAGTCTCAAGGTAGGGCATATTGCCTAATAAACTTTAAGGGGCTTAAAAAGGGTGAAAATGACCTCAACCAAAAATTTAGCAAAACCAATAAATTATTTTGGGTCGTAAGCAAGTGGGCTATGGGCTCAGATTAAGTCAAGCTAAGAATGACCAGGGATGAACCTAGATGAACCTAAAAATATCATACCTTAAAGGTTAAAAATTCCTCTGAGTCTATTGGTGAAAGAAATTTTAAATTCTAAGGTCGTTTGCAAATTTTCTTAATTTTGAGGCTTTGCACGTAAATTGATGCAGTTGGTTAACTTTCCTATCGATGGAATTTAGCTGTGAAATTTTGTGTACCTCTAACTAAAGGTATTCGAGGATTTTAGAAATAAATGTGATAATTTTTAAAGGTTCGAGCAGCCATATAAAAATTGCCAAAGTTCTGCCGCAAATCGAATTATCACAATTTCCCAAAATTTTTTACTAATGGTGGTTGAGACATACAATGTGAGTAAGTCCAACTTTATGGTGTCATATATTAACCTAATGGTGAGTTAAAGTGTAAAAACCCATCATCAAGTAGATTTATACATTAACCTGCTAGAGGGTTAACATTGAAAAACACAGACTTCACAGTTTTCTACATGAACCCATTAAGGGGTTAAAGGTAAAAACTGCATAATCTGAAAAAAAATAAGAGGTATAGATCAAATTGATGTTTTTAATTGGATTTACTAGGTTTTTTAGCATAGATTTTTAGAGTTATTTAAAAAAGTAGAAGTCAAATTACTTAGGTGACCTTAAGGGGTTGCTCATGCCTTATTTGATTTCTCACAAAATCAAGTGAGGGTGTGATAATTTTTGGTATTAAAGTAGCACAACAAAAGCATGGTGAGCCCATAACCTATAAGTCCTAGGAAAGAAGGAAAAATAAAATGAAATAGGATGATAAAAATATAGTTTGGTGTTTAAATTAGAATAAGCCATAAAGGAAAGATTAAAATGGCAATTCGCCAAATAAATGTGAGGTGGTAGCCAAGGGAATTAAAAACAAAAAAAAAGAGAAAAGGGAGCAAAAAACATGAAGAAAAGGATAGGGGAAAGAAAAGAAAGAAGAAAGAAGAGAGAAGGGAAAGAAGAAGAAGGAAAGAAAGAAAAGAGGGAAAAGAAAGAAAGAAAGAACAAAAAGACAAAAAAAAAAGGGCCAGCAGCAGATTCCTTCCTTAGGTAAATGAATTATCTTCCATTAATTTTTGGTTTGTTGGATTTATTAAGGACCTAGGGCTAGAGTAATTTTTGTTGGAGTTTTATAATAGAGAAATGGAATTGGGCTACTGGAACTAATTTTTGTATAAGAGTAGTAAAGAGTATTTTAGGTATAACTATTTGTGTAGATGTCAAAAAAATGTGATACTAGTTTTTTATGAAAGCTAACACATAGGGCTATAATTTTTTAGAAGAAAGATTCCCTTAATTCCATGTAAATTTTGCCCAAAAAATCCCATTAGTGAGGGTATCTGTACTGTTTGTAGAATTCTCAGAATGAACAGAATAGTCCCTATTCATCAGCCCATAACTCGCAGTGCAGGTGTCTAAAATGTATGATTCTTAAACCAAATGAAACTAGACTTATAACCTAAAATTTTGATATAGAAGTCTTGAATTTATTCTAGGTTTAACCTACTCAAAAATGTGATAAATTTTGAGTGATGAAAACTGAAATTGTCAGAGTGCCTCAAAAGTAGCAGAGGGAAATTAGGCCATAACTTTATGTATAGTGGTTAGAATAATATGAAATAAAATTCTTATGAAATTTAAGTTATAGGGGTATAACTTTTTAGAAAAGATTTTTCTCTAATTAAGTCTAGTTTTTGCCTAGAAATTTGGACAAAGAGAAGAAGCCAATATTGTCAGTAGGAATGCTGAAAGTTAAGGACTAGGAAAATGGTGTGGATGAAAGAAGGCACACCTAAAGTGGAAATGGAATCAAAACATGGTAGTCATGCACGAATGGGTATGTGTACTCACTAAAATATATATGAATATATATATATATATATATATACATTCATTGATGTGTTTGTGTACTTGTCATATGAAAATGTATGTGTTGAGTATGTGTAAGCTTAAGCTTATGCTCATTGTGTTTGTGAGTGTATGGTGCTATGTGTGGGGCTACTCAAGTTATGTGTGACATGTTAGGGTTAATTTGATGATGTTGCATGTATGGTTGGGGTTAAAATGCAAGTGTAGTTAGCCATGATGTAGAGAAAGCTTGGTCACCTAAGGTGTTGAATTTAATGATGGCCATGAATGCCTTGTTTATATATGTATAAGCCCACTTACATATTAAGCCTTTTAGGATGTTGTAAGAAGTTAATAGGCACATATGGATTATGGTGAAATTTAGTTAAATAATATTTTATTGAGTTAGCATGGAAATATGTAAAGTATGAGTAATCACATTAATTTGGATAAAATGGCATGCACACTAATATAGACATTATGTATTAATGGTAATTTTAGTGCTTATTATAAAGAGTTTGAAATGTGAGATGATTTTAATTAATGCATGAATGAATATAAGGGGTAGAATGCATGAATTATGTACATGTAAGTTTATAAATGTGTTAAAGTACATAATGTAAGCAATAGGTGTAAAGTAGTGTTAAAGGTGGTTATAAGTAAATGAGGTATGGATGTAGGAATAAAAATAAAAGATGTTAAAGTAGGCATAAATGTGATATTGCAATATAAATGATATTGAGTTGGATGGCCAAATGGTCACTAAATGGTATTGTGTATGTAGGTGCATTATGGCCACCATAAGTCGTGTTAGTATATATATGGTATGAATGATGAATTAGAAGTAATTGGTGGTGTTGGTGATCATCTAATCATGATGTTAAGGGTAATGATGTAAAATTAGTGGTTTAACTCAATTTGTTGCCGAAAGTACATGAACAATGAGTTTATAAGAAATTCATGAATTATATCCATGATTGGACTTAAATAGCTTAATTTTGGGTTTGAAGGTAATTATGTGAATGCAAATGTAACAAGTAAAATATGTGTGTGCTATGGCCATAAAAGGCATAATGGTTTGCTAAATAGCAATAAAATGAGTTATCAAGAATTTAGATGCATGAATATGGTTAGAGCATGTTAATAGTGAATTAAATGGCATGTAAAAAGGGTGTGAATCCAAATTTCAATATTAAAACTATTACAGCTAAGTAATGTGCCATTTGTGTGATGTTGAGCATATGTAAGCCTAAGTGGTAATGTAATAAGATGAAATAAAATAGGCTCTGGGCATTAGGTAATGATATATGCTATGGGCATAACATAATAAAATATGTTATGGGCATGATGAAATGATACATGCTATAGGCATGATATGTAGGCCTAGCTAATGACCTAAAATGGCCAATGAGATAAACATAAGTGACTATGTGACATAAATGATGCAAAATTTATAAATGGCTAAATTGACACAAAATGATGAGTTTAATAATGCCTATATAGTTAGACAACATAGTATGGATAGGTTGATCGGTCAACTAGGATTTAGCAACTACTAACATACCTTCGAGTATGAGACTTACTAGTCATTGATTTATGTGCTAATGGGCATGAGAGCCTTCAGGCCTAAGTTTGATTATACATTTGAGGATATGAGAGCCTTTAGTCCTAAAATTATATGCCGACAGGCATAAGAGCCTTCAAGCTTAGGTTTGATTATGCAACTGAGGATGTGAAAGCCTTTAGGCTTAATATTACGTACCTAAGGGTATGAGAGCCTTCAGGCCTAAGTTTATGCATTTATGAATGTGAGAGCCTTCGGGCCTAAGTTTATACACCTACGGGTGTGAGTGACATCAGGCCTAAGTTATCCACTATCTAGCCTTGGTTAGTTATCTTTTTTTATATAGGCATATGTTAAACAATGTAATAACTTAAAAACATGTAAACATGAGTTGAGTGATGCATGACATTATTATGCATCATGTGTGTGTAATTATGTCGTATGATGCTATGTATAACCCAAATAAATGCAATTTATGACCATTGGCATATTAGTGATATTATAAGGAAATTTCAAGTTTAAAATGTAATGAAATATACATGCATGATGACATATGAGCATAATATTGCTTATTGATGTTGTTATAAGTCATAAATGTCTTTTCTAAGCATATGAGCTTATTAATAATAATGCATGGTAGGCACAATGATTTTAAATTTTAAGTGTATGCATTACTTATGGCATTTCCATGATGACCATGTGAAAATAATCCTGTTGGTGTGTAATTGTGATTGAATACATGTTGGGTGACAAGAATACATTGCAAGGATGTTTTATAGCATATCAAGTAACATTGTGAGAATATACGTGTAAGCATTATGTATATTTTAAAAATGAGCAAATGCATAGTTAAACTGGCATATGAAATAAATACATAATAGAATTGTTGTGTATATATATATATATAGGTATGACTATTTTAAATGTATATGTGCAAATATATTTATATATAAATATTCCATTGAGTACACCATTGAGCATCTCGTTCAGCGTATTGGCTTTTTGTTAGTGCATAGATAGAAGCGGTAGACAGGGAAGGATGCTAAAAGAGCACATAAAGCTACTTGAAGAAATCCAGAGGGAGCCGTTTTGAGACCTTGGAGTAAGCCATTGAGAGAAAAAGGCGTATATAAATGTAACTAGTTTAACATTGTAATATAAAATGTAAGTTGTATATAATTAGCATAGAAATGTACTTAGCAATATTATTGATGAAGATTAGACTAAGTGAAAGTAAAATTGTTAAATAATATAATAAGTGATTTAAGCTTTAAAATGCGAAGTATAGATATGGATTTAGAGCATTAAAGATGTATATGATGTAAATGTATATAGATGAAAATAGTTCTAAGTAAATATGAAAAGGATGTATGAATGTGATGAGAATAAATTTGAGATGTGAATGGTGATGATTTGGGGGACCAGGAGGGTCCATTA
>CANXYI011450921.1:0-13454 GCA_948208565.1 Hura crepitans | reverse complement strand
AAATAAAAAGAAAGTACCAGCAATGACATTTGGTGCTTTAGCTTCCTCCCAGGCACAGATAACATACTGCCATGCTGGAGCTCTAGCTTCTGACCTTGTCCTCTAACTAGTGCTCAGCTGCTCCTGTCTCGGTCCTCTGTTAGGCACTATAGTAGCTGATGTCTAGGTTTGTGCCACCTCTGATTGTCTCTGAGGATAATCCCTCTGGAAATGATCTCGAGCTCTGCACATAAAGCACTCCTCTCTTCTGTATTGCCTGCACTAACCCCAGTGTCTCCTTTAGCAACTCCCATATGTCGGAGGTGCACTTTTGGCTGTGGACACGAGAGTACTCGAGGCCTGCTGTGATGGTCAAGGTCTAGGAGGAAAAGCCTGACCATACCTCTGAGATAGAGCCTACCTTTAAGATTATTGTCCCAACTGTCTTTGGGATTGTTGACTAGGCTACCTCTTGCCCCCTTCTAGGGCTGAATTTGTCTGACCAGTAGTGAAGGGTCTCTCCCTCTATAATAACTCCCTCTTCTCTTTTAACCTGTCCTCCATATCATATGCTACAACTACTAACTCAAAGAAGTCTCTAATCTTTGTGGTAGCTATCTACATCCTTAGCTTAACATTAAGGCCCTTTTTGAACCTCTTGCACTTCTCCTTATCGGTGGGTATGAACACCGCTGCATACCTGCTCAAATGAATGAAGTCCATCTCATATTTTGATACCGACATCTACCCCTATTTCAAATCAAAGAATTCCTACCTCATCTTATCCTTGTAGGACTTTGGAATGTACCTCTTTCGGAACTCCTTGAAGAAGAACTCCCATGTAATCTTTACTATTGCATTCCTCTTCTTTATTGTATCCCACCACTAGAAGGCTTCCTCTTATAGAACAGAAGTAGAGCACTTTAGGAACTCCTCCTCTATACACTCTAACTATTCTAAAATCCTCATGGTTCGCTCCAGCCAATACTCCACCATTGTGACATCATCCTCCCTCACACCTAGAAAGTCCACTGCTCTCATCTTCTTCACCTTCTCCAAGTAAGTTTTTTGTAGGGCTGGGGAGTTAGAGCTGATGGTCATTGTGGAGGTGTAATAGTATGTCTCAACAACTTTACAATCTATTGCAACAAAGCTGGAGAGGCTTATGCCTAAGGTTGTGGCTGAGGTAGTGGCTGATGAATAGCATCATTTGGTTCTGGTGTGGCTGCACTCACCTCTAGGCCATGAATGGTGGTAGGAGCATGACTAGCCACTTTTTCCCCTCACTCTGGTGGGGTACGTTCACTCATTGCATATAACTATATAGAAAAACTTATCAGCTTCATACAGTGTAGCTTTAACCCAAAAATAGAACCCTAGACTCATGCACTCATGTATAGTATGCTTAAGAATGCCTAAACCTACTCTGATACCACTAAATGTAAAACCCCTTGCCCATTCCCAGAGGAAATAGACAAAAGGTGCCACTTCCTATAGGTCACCCATCCTTGGGTTTCCCCAGGGACCATTCATTTGACAATTATGTTACTTTGACCAACTTTGACCTATCTTGACTAGCTAATGTTTAGTTCTATTTAACCTTGTATTGCTGCCTATTTTAGTGTGATAAAACTCTCTTTTATGTCTGTTATCCATTTTATAGAAGTTTGGGCAGCATAATGGCTACCCAGGTGAAAAACTAAAAATTTTGGCTACCCAGGTGAAAAACTAAAAATTTTCTTATAAGAAAAATACTTCTATAACATTCTCAAATCATGACTCAACTTTTGGACCCTTCTAGTCCCCCAAATCATCATTAATAGCAACATCACACAAAAATCACAAGGTCTCAGACCTACAAACATTAAAAAAAAAGCATATACATATATATTTATAAAAGTTAGTTTTCTACAACCATTTAGTTTAACTATTTCAGTTTCATCATATACATGAACTAACTATTTTATACCTAATATATATGAGTGACTCATTAACAAAACCACAAAAGTAACAAAAAAATATACTAAAAAAAACTCTGGATCAGCTACACTAGCATCACTGAAGCTGGACTACTACCTATCTATGGCTTGTGCATCAGAACACCGACACGTTAAGTAAGCACTCAATAGTGGAATAGACACAATAAAGGTATGTCATAAATACAGGCACACATAGGAGTCATGTACACACATGCAAAGACATTTCTATCATACCCATGCAAGGTATAAAACTATATGCCATTCAATGTATCATATCTTCCATTATCTTAGTATGCAAGTAATCAATCATTGATCACCCATTCTATTCAATTAATTCAACTCATGCATCATTTCAGTTACCAATTCCAAATTCATATACTAATATTGTGATTAAGCTTAATATAGTTTAGGCTCATAATAGACAGATGACACTTTAAGACACTGGATAGGGGATCTATCCTATGTAGTGGCCCATATTTTGGACCTTGATAGTTGCACCTACTTAGCCCAATAGTAGAGATTAATCTATAGACCTCCTAATATTGGATTGGCTCGTAAGCTTCTCAATATTTGTAAGTGGGATAGCAGGGATCAGCCCCGTGGGGCCTTTTAATATCCACATATAGTCAATGGATAGCAAAGATCAGTCCAGGTGGACCTCCTAATACCAGAGTGTGTAGGGTTCATCCTTAGAACCTCAATGACAGCACTTGCTATCGCATCAAATGACAGTGGTCCCAGAAGGACCAAACTACCTAGCAGCTGCTAATTCTGTAGTTGACTGGTTAACCCATCTAGTGGGTGTCTAACTAGTTGGCTAAGTCACTATTCCTCACTTAATTATGTCATCTATAATTACTTTTCACTTTATTTCATGCCAATCATAACATTAGATTCCATTTTACATGACTCACACAAGTTTACACTTTTAGTCTCTTATCGTAAAATCAGTATTCATTTGGTCATTTTACGGGTAGATTACTATTCATTTGGTCATTTCTCAAAAATAGGCAATCTATATCTCTAATCATATCACTATAACTTCTGTGTTTCTTCAATCATTGCATCACATACTCATTATTATTCCATTCTTTCTTATGTTGCCAACTGAAGTGTATATATAAACACCATTACATGTACCATTCCTTATGTTACCATTACATCCTAATTTAGGTCACCATTTTTACATGCTAACATTTTACACTTTTCATTATTATTGTTCACATTCCTAGCACCATTTATACACCTCATTTGCATGTTAATGCTATGCCTAACATGTCATATACCTAACTATACATACCATGCTAACATACACACACATTTTGGCCATACATCACCCACACACATTCACTTAGTTTCTTCCATCCAATTTATGCATACTAGCTTGTTTTTACCTCATTAACATAATCACCTTACTAATTCACATCAATATCATGCCTAACACTACCAAGTTGCATTTCTATACACATGTACACATGCAAATTCATGCCAAAACACATGACACACATAAATTGAATCCAGTCCATATATCCAGGGTGTGAAAACACCCTTTTCTCCACCACTTTGATGCCTAGAATGAGGTTTTCCTTCCACACTTTCCTTTTCCCTAAAGATACACAATTCCCACTTAGAAAAATACTCAAAAATTCTATATAACTCCAAATGAAAATCTAAAACCATAGAATCTCTTAAAACACCTTAGACTACCTAAAACAAAAATAAAAAATGAAATAAAATCAATTACTAAAAAAATGGTCACTATTCATCAAGATTGAATATCTCTCTCTTCAAGCTAGATATGGAAGAATTTCCACTTGATTTGGGTTCTATAGATCATAGAGGGTCTAATTCATATAATTTTTTGTGATTTTTGGTAATGGGAGGAGAAAGAAAGAGAAGAAAAAAGAATAGAGGAGAGAGAGAAGGATGGTGTTGGTTTTGAAGAAAAATGGGAAAGGAAGATGATAGGTTCACATATGTGACCCTTTCACATGTGTGGACCCTTATATAAGGGTAGGTGGATGGCTTAGATCGTGACATGTGGCAATCTAATGGTCCGTTTTCTCTCGATTTTCTTTTAAACTTCAGAAATTCACAAAAATTTTTATAGACTTCTAAAAATACTCATTTCAATTTTAAAAACCCTTGATTAGTGTCATTAAAGTCCATGTAAAATTTCACATCAAAATTCCACTATTGACTTTTAGGCACTATTTACTCGCTAGAATAAAATATTTAGAAAAAATACCAAATGACCTCAGAAAATTAAAATTCCTTCTCTATCATGTTAATTGGAATTTTTGAGGTTCAGGGTATGGTATTTTTGGTCCATCTAGGCATATCCCAGGGCTATTTGGTCACAACCTCATTTTATTTCCCCGTTCACTAGTTCTTGACTCGAAATGATTTATTGGTTCTGCTAAATTTTTAAATTCTTTCATTTTGTCCATTTTCTGGCCCATCAAATTTTTATGACCAATATGCCCTTTCTAGCCTCGTGAAGGTGCCCCGACTTGCAGGGAATAACATTCATGCCAGAGAGGTATTGTTCATGAAATTTGGACTTACGGGCATTACACGTCCTGTACACCAGACCCAAATAGAGAGCACACACGTATATTGATATATGTTTCTACTATCCATAAAATCTTTTTAAATTAAAACTTTTATTAATTAAAACATTTCTTGACTTAAGGAGTTGTAAAAACACTAAAAACCATTTGGCACACTTTATGAGGCAACTAATGGGGTCATCGTGTCGAAAATCTGGCAGCATAACGGCTGTATCGGGACACTTTTCCAAATAGTAAACTTGTTAAAAACACTTCTAAAATAATATACATCACAACACAACTCCAACTGGGTCCTCTTGACACTCCAATCATCATCAAAACAACATAGAGCCTCAAGCTCATTACAAGCAACATTCTCACATGCATCATCAAAAGATATCATACAAGTCATGCAAGAAATATAAAGCTTTTGAAATAAATACATTTTAAGTTAAAAAATTGACTTGTTTATAGATTAGGCCCAATCACTCTGGAATCACAAGAGCATCACTATCTATATTTACGTGATCATCATTATACAAAATGAAACAAAAAGTACCCAAAATAGGCAGTCTTTATGTTCTCCTGTAAGGCAGAAGCTTTGGCTTTAATCTACTGCTCAATTACCTATGCATGACAAACAAAACAATGCACTAAGCTTTCACTTAGTGGTGTAATCACTTTAACATGAATATTCCATTTATATCATGTAATTATTCATTTCATCTCAATATTATGGCATGCTATCAATAGTAAGTATATAATACGGGTCATAAGCAAATAAGCATTTTCGATATACGTGCATGTCAAGAAATATACATATCCCACATTATATTCATACATATAGCATAACTATCATAAACATGAATAAACTGAGCCATAAGCTTAACATGCACATTTATCTCCTCATAATAAGCACATACTCATTTAAGTAATGATATAAAGCTTAACAATATGCATTACATGTTATAGCCCTGTAGTCTTGCATTAATCAAATTTCTGATTTCATAAATGTCTTTATACCATATTATCATTTTAAAGTCTTTATATTGTTTAACAAATGCTTATATTAAAGAGATAACTATCCATGGTTGGATAGCAGATATCATTGGCCCGAAAGTAGTTGCACCCATAGGTACATAGACATAGGCCCGTAGGCACTCGCATTCGAAGATACATAGAAACATAGGCTTGTAGGCACTCGCATCCGAAGATACGTAGAAACATAGGCCTATCAGCACTCGTATCCGAAGATACATAGAAATATATACCCATCAGCACTTACATCCAAAGATATGTAGAAACATAGGCTCGTAGGCATTCACATTCGAAGATATGTAGAAACATCGGCCTGTAGGCACTTATACCTATCGGCATGTATAAACATAGGCCCGTAGGCATTCATGCTTATTGACACGTAGATCGATGACCCCATAGGTCTTATACTCGAAGGTAAGCTAATAGCTGCTAAAAATCCTAATTGACTAGTCAACCTATCCAAACTAGGTTGTCTAACTATATAGGCATCATTAAACTCATCGTATTATGTCGTTAAAGCCATTTATACATTTTACACCATTTATACCATATCGTCATATAATTTTGTCTCTTTGGCTATTTTGCACATTAGCAAGGCCTAAATACATATGCCTATAGCATAAATCAAATAATCATATCATATAGCTAACTTAGGCTTGTATAAGCTCATTACCACTAAGAGGCCACATTACCTAGGTGTAATAGCTCAAACAACAACATATAACATTACATGCATTCTTATGCCTAAACTCATACACTATTTAGCCCAGTCAAGCATAAGGCCTTTAATGTATGTGCACAACTCTTTAACAGCTTTATTAACACATTACAATGTCATAAAACACATATATGCATCTTAGTTCTTATTAATACATCAATATGCCATTTAAAGCATCACTAGGCCTTATATGGCCATAACGTACATCATATAGGCACTTCTCAATTCAAGCATATTTAATTCATATCATTATCATGCATTCATGCCTTTTAATGTATAATGCATCAAACATTCATATACAAGCCACGTCTCACATCAACACACATTTTTACACATAATATTGGCATTTATAGACATAAGACACATAAAGCCTCATTACATGGCAAAAAGTCCATATTTACGTCATATGTGGCATTTGGCAACTCCCATGTGCATATACTCATGTATTTAAACAAGTTAAACCACTCATAATCACATTTATGCCATTTTCTCCTTACATTACTCATACACCCACTTTAGGCCACCAATGAATCTAAAACATGTCATATACACATTTAAAGCATTCAACCATTACTACAAGCACAAACATGTTCATTTTATCATATGTAAGCATACACAATGGCATTTACACCATTTTTCCCCATACATAACATATACATTCATTTTAGGCAAAACTAGCACATAATTCAAGCATTTAGCCCAAATTAAGCATTCGGCCCCCTCATGGCATGCACTCATCATACATAATACACACTTGTATCATCTAACATCACCATTCAACAATATTAAACTATCTCATGCATTTAACTCCTATTAGCCATTAATGCACAATATGTCATAAACACACATAATGATTTTCAAAGCATTTTCATTTATTTTAAAGTGATTACACATACCAAAAATAGTCTTCAAGTATGCCTATAGCTATCTAGGCCTTCTCCTTACCTCGGGAAGCTCGATTCAAATTCTAGCCTATGAATTCAAATAGGTTCAATTTTAGAAAATTCGTAATAATTAACTGAAAATTAAAATGACCTTATAAATGGCTTTTTAGGCAGCCAAGGGACCTAGGAAAAATTAGAATGGAAGAAAATTACCTGATTGTGACTTGGTCACTATTCACCTATGGAAGGAAATCTCGATTCCTCCTGAGATTCTCTATCAAATAAGGCAATCTTAATGTCTATAGTTTCGTCTCGAGACACTCTGCCTCTTAAAAACCATTTTTTAGAGTGGGTGTAGAGGAGAAAGAAGAAAAAAGAAAAGAAAAAGGAGAGAAGAGAGGTGGCAGAAATTTGAGAGAAAGAAAAAGGGGAGAAAAAGGAAAAGAAAGGAAATGAAGGGAAAGGAAAAAAATGTTGGGGTATTTATAGTTTTTCAAAAATTATTTTATTTTTGTTTCTACATTTTTTTCTCCCTTATAGAATGATCAAAATTCCTCAAAATAGGTTTCAAAAATTAGGTAAATATGAATCCCATAGACACCTAAAGAATCGGGCTTGAAAGACGAAGAAAATTGAAAAATTTAGAATATATTCTTAGCCAAAAACTCGATAAAAATACTTTTCGATATCTAAAAATTCTGATTCTAAAGCCAATGGTTTATTTAGAATATTTAAGTACCAAGTTGTAATATTTCTAGATTATTTTGAGCAACTTTTGAATTATTTTACGGTTCAGCTTTGCCTGCGGCACTATTCATTAGACACTGTCGTAAAATCTTCTTTAACATTTTTACCCATCCAAACGACTTTGGATTAGCTTTAAACTTTGCCTAAAATTCTCCTATAATTAATACTCCCCGTTAGTATACTTAGCACAACTCAAATTTTGAAAAGCACTGTTCACCCTGGAAAAGTACTATTCATGAGAGTTGGGATTTTCAAGTTGTTACATGAAGAGATGTTGGCTTTGATGTATGGATATCATAAAGAAAATAAGAAGATGATGATTGAGATGATAACTTACACATGGCTAACTAATTCATAAGTATGCAAATGCTTACATTTTTAAAATATGGTATGTTATATATATGTTGCCATGATAAGGTACTTTGATGATGAATTGAGACTTTTGGTCACGGAAATATTCAACATGATCAAAATGGAACATAAGCAAAGTATGGTTGTCATGTGTAGAAATGTAATAGTAACATGCATAGTATATGTGATGATATGTGTCAATAATGATATGGACAATATATTGATAATGATACAGTTAAAAGTAAGATGCACAGTATATAGAATGTGACACCTCTTACTCAGTTCATTCATTGAACCCGAATGAGGAGCGACACACATACTAGATATCCCACTTTATGAAAACCATTATAAAATTTAAAACTTTGCTTAAAAACTATGACTCCCTTTACCCGATCCGATCATCAACACTGAATAAGGAGTGCACACAAAATGCATTATTTGAACTCATATAAAATCTTAACACATTAAAATATGATTTAAACATTGTCAATAAAATATGTTTTTCATAAAAATACTAGTTAACAAAAACTTTTCAAAATCTAGGTCCAATCCACATTTGAAAAATTTTCATGTTGAAAATTCAACAACATAATAGCTGTACTGGGATACTATCTCAAATATAAATAGTAACTTGTATTATAAAAACACTTCTATAAACAATTCAAACTCATTCCCTAACTTCTGTGATCCTTCTGATCACTCCAATCAATTAGCATCACAAATCTTAACCTAACATACAAGAAGAGATATCATACAAGATAAAACATTTTAAACAAACTTTAATAGGGTTACATTTCTTTAAAACATTAAAATACATTACATAATAGTTTAGGTCCATTTCCTCTACAAAATACATCATATGAGTGCTTTTCATCTGTACATCACATAATACACACACACACACACACACATAAAGAAATATCAAACGAATGGCCTTCTCTTGATAAACTTGTTAATCTATGGCTTTAGCTCAAATTGTCTCCTTACCTACGCATCGCAAGGATAGACGATAAGCTATGTTATGGCTTAGTGGTGTAATCAAAATAACTTATACATTCATACATAAATCATCATCCATTAAGATTTAAAAGCATAAACATTCAACTTATTATGTGATACGCAACTTTGTATATAACATACATATTTGCTATAACATGGTATAAATCATAGACATAACACATCATAAGGTCATACATTAGTATAAAATTCATACATTATGAAAACCATATTAAATTTTATTTAAAATCCATTTATTTTGCCCACACTCAACAAAATGCATACACTATGGATAATAGAGTATCAGTGACCACCTAAGCCCTCAGGACCATATGGACCCCACATGTATTAAACTAGAAGGTTAGAAAATTAGATTCGAAGATCAACACACATCAGACCTGAAGGTCAAAACATTAGACTTGAAGGTCAGCACGCATCAGACCCAAAGGTTAGAAAAATCATAAGACTCATAGGTTATATCATAATAACCCAAAGGTTCATACATCACAACTCGAAGGCTATGTAGGTACAGAAGTACCTTAGCAGCTGCTAACACTTTTAGTTGATCGGCCAACCTATCCAACTAGGATGCTTACTTTTATGGGTTACTAATAAAATATACTTTTAGCTTCACCTTTTTAACATAGCTTGACATGGTTTTGAATTAATTTGTTTGGCTAATGAATGACCAAAGAGGGTAAAACATGTTATATCTTAGTTTTAGTATCAAAATTCCATATTAAGCATGGTTACACATCGTATTAACACAAGAACATAACATCACAAAACCATCAACATGTATATGATCAAGAAGTGCATTAAGCCATTATACTTTTATGTTACTTTCAACATGTTTTCTATTTTTCATTTAACTATATAACATGTGCCTTAGTAATATAACATGAATAATATGCCCATCATAACATATTATCATAAAGAAAAACCTAAGGCAACATGGCATACCATTTGCTTTGGCCAAAATGGCATCATGAAGCGTAAAACCACAAATCTCATATGCATATCATTCATTCACCATAAAAAGCTCTTATAATAACACATGCATATCAAAACACATAATGAACATTCACAATGCACATATCTAAGCATTCAGCTATACCTTCATGCACACATACGTCTTACATTCCATTACTTTACACATGTCATTACATATCCACTTGATCATTCTCATTTATATGGTCACGCATTATTCATAGCACACATAAAATGCAACACACACACAACTACATGCCATAGGCTATTCAACCATCATGCCTCAAAACACTCATTACCTTTATTCACTTATGTTACACATCTTAACTCACGTCCACTTAATCACATACATTACTTTATGGACATATATCATTAATAGCATGTATATGTGAAACATACATACACACACATGCCTTTAGGCCATTCGACCATCATACACCATACATGTTCCACATGCTTTTAATCTCATTAAATGCCTCAATGCATATCCATAACACCATTAAAAATGATTATCAATAATATATCCTCATATACGATCATTTCCATAATAACATACATATAAATAAAATGCATATACATTAGGGTATACATGAAAATTGCACAAATTATTTTGATTACACTTACTTCAAAGTATAAAAACCTGTCAAGGCTCACTTATGCCTTTTTCATGCCTTTACTCTGTGTTTTATCGAGTTTCTCAATTGTTCATAATAGACTCAATACATAAAAATTCATATAAAATCAACCAAACACTAAAAAAAATCAACTACATAAACACATTCTTGGGCACCTAGGGAACATGGGACAATTTACAAAACTTCAAAAAAAAATTTACTCAATCAAATTTGAGTTACTATTCACATTAACCCGAAAATGACGAAATCCTTCGACTTTTTGAGAAATTCGTACTTTAACCAAGCTTTAAAAGTTATAGAGGGTTGGAATTAAGGCTTAGACATGTGAAATCGGGCTTAAAAGAGAGGAAAAAGAGCACAAATGGCTTCATTTCCCCTATGAAGGCCATCAGCCACAATGGGTGAGGGAGGAAGAAAACTATTCCTCATTTGACACAATTTTGACCTATTTATACCCTTTTTTTTTTCCTTTGCCTCAATTTTAATGTCCAATAAACCCTAAAAATCCAATAATTTAAATCTCATTAACCTCTAAAAATCTAAGCTCAAAAATCATGAAAACTTAAATAAAAATGTAACTTTTAACTATACCCGATTTTCATAAAAATACTTCTCAATATCCAAAATTCTAATTCTAGTGCCAATAAGTTAATTAGAATATTTGAGTATCAAGTTGTATAAATCCTAGAATTTTCTAAAAAAAAATTTGAATATTTTACGATTCAGCTAAAACTAGGTCACTATTCACATGACATTATTATAAAACTTAACTATTGTTTTTAACCATCAAAATGACTTCATTTTGACTTCAAATTTGACCCAAAATTACGTTATGATTAATACTTTCATTCAGTAAGATTACTGTGACTAGACCTTAGAAAACACTATTCACGTCCTAAAAAGTACTATTCATAAAAATTTTCTTTCATGAATATGGTTGTTAAAAATGTGAATTATCAAAAATCATTTTATAAGGTATAATAATAAAGTCCTTTTGCTAAAAATTTAGCGGCATAACGGCTATTTGGAGCATTATCTCAAATAGTAACATGTCATAAAACTACGTTTCTGATATATCTTAATATCATGTTGGTCTATTTAACCATCCAACTCAAATCTCAAGCATCCATTAAGCATATTATAGGAAGAGATATCATACAAGTACACAAAAAAAACCACGTATGTTTAATAAGTTTAAAAATCACTTTTAAAGAGTTACAAAATCAACTACTTCCCAAATTGGGCCTAATCCCTTAAAATTATATAAGAGTGCCCCCATATGATGTACATCTCATAATTATACATAACAAACAAAATACCAAAGAAATACTTTTCTTGTTCTTCTTTGGATGTTGAGGCTTTAACTCTAATTTGGTCTTTTAACCCATGCATTGCAAATAAAAAAATGATGTGCTAAGCGAATGCTTAGTGGTGTAATCAACATGATATATATGTTTTCATGCATTCATGCAATTGTATCCATTTATATTAAAGGCATACACCAAATAAAACTCAAACAATTTATGTTACAAACATAAATACAGGTGTTGTTACTACTTACATCTTAAGCATATTTAAATATGAGACTTAGATAGTTATAGCATAACAACATACACATATACTACTACTTTATTATTCCTAGGCATATCATTTAGATCACATATTAAATATGAATAATGCCAATAAATCACATACATGAAGTTCATTAATAAGGCTATTGAAAATTTGCACATACTTACATAAAATTGTCATTATTTTAAATCTCGTCATATTATTTATTTAACCTTATCCACACTTAAAGACAAAAGACCAAAATTGGATAATGGGACTACTGGGCCATAGAGGCCATACAAGACCACAAAGGTCATACTGGACATGAAGGTCATTAAGAGGTACAGATGTACCCTACCAGCTGCTATGTTCCCTAGTTAACTGATCAACCTATCCAATCTAGGTTGGCAACTTATATGGGCTAGAAATATCAAACTTATATTTTGTTTCACCTTATTAAGTGTTTTTGATATACTTTTATTCAATTGGCCATCCATATGGCCTCATAAGAATAATCACAATACTTTGATTCATTAGTGTCACTTTTGTCATCATACACACTTTAAAAATCTTTTAGTCCTCATTGTTAAAGCATAATCTTTGTATATACCAGAAATCATAATAAATGCATGTCAGCACTTCATAGCCACTAGATAATTGCTCAAAGCATTATCATAACCAATATAGGCCATTCGACCATACATGAAGAAGAACAATATAATAGTGCTTTCTTTTGTCTCATTATGTTACTCATACAAATAAACATATTCAATTCACAATAGGTCATTATCATGATGAAACATGGTTTTATATTCTTTAATACCATACTTTGAGTTCATTATATACATAACCACTGCTATTTGATTTTTAGTCAATATAAGGAAAGTATGACCACATACCTCACAAAAATAATTCACATGCTCTTATTGCTCAAATAACCCATCTCTGCAAAACCATAAACTTCATATAAACAATATACATAATAAAACAACACTCATGTACATTAGTTAGCCCATTTGGCCCCATCATGACAA
>CANXYI011450909.1:0-30941 GCA_948208565.1 Hura crepitans | reverse complement strand
ACCCTAAACTGAATCGAGCTTTATTTCTAAATTTGAGAATTTTTCTAGGTAACTAGATGCACTCTAGATCACAGTTACACTTTCAATTTTAAAATTAGGTGAGTATATATTTTGCCATAAATTTCTCAAAATTTTGACATATTATGGAATTTAGAGAAAAAGTAAAAGCATGAGAACCGTTGCGAATAGAGGCTATAGGATTAATCTTGAGATGACATAGCATATCACCATAGGTGTATTTGATAAAATCTGTGCCGATTTCCTTTAAATGTGTGATTTCCATATTAGGTGCATTTTAGTGTTTTAACTAATTTAATAGTTAGTGAACCTAAAATTGGTCACTTGGGTATTTTAGGGTTTAGAGATTGATAACAAAACTAATAGAGCAGAAAATGGATGAAAAACCAACAAATTATATATAATTGAAATTGTGAACCTATTATGGAAAATGTAAGGCTTAATGGTAATTAATACAACAATAATAATAGTAAATTGAAAGATAGAAGTATAAATGAGAGCGTAAATGCGAAAATGCTTATAAATGCATGAACTAATGTGCATATGTTTTATCAAATACACCATTAAGCATATTATTTAGCATATCATGTTTTCTCGATCGTAGGTCATAAAGAGCTTTATGTGTTATGTACTTAATTATGTTATGTGTTACGTTCCATTCATAATATTTAAACCTTTAATTATTTTTGATCTTATTATTAATTATTTTATACACTATCCTTTACAATTTACTAGCCCATATCTAATAGACACCAATCTTACTATTGGATATTAGGATCACCATGTACAATGGCCAACATTTTGGACCTCACGATTGCTACACTAGCATGAAAATGTGAAGTGGCCTTACTAGACCTCTTGGCTATTACACTAGCATAATATTTCACTATAACTATGTAGCGGTTCTATAGAACCTTCCATTCAGCCTGTCAGTGGCTGAACCTAGATGAAAAGTGCCATATCATATTAATGTACAACATAGATAAGCGCAATAGCCATCATAGACCTCATAATGACCATACTCAAATGAAACATGACACCAAAGTGTCCTAGCAACTACTATATTCCTAGTTGACTAGTCAACATATCTAGTAGGTTGTCTAACATATATAGGCTATTAACATCATTACTTTAGTTTTATGTAAATTAGGTATATTATGCATAATTCCCCATGTTGGATTAATTCACACATTCAAAATATTTTGGCATACTTTTTAACTAACAACATGCCATTTTATGGTATGTTACATAACCATATTTCTGTAATGTCTCATCATTACTTGCATTCTTCTTTCTTATCTTATTCAAGTGATCATTTTTGCATCATTAACCTCATAAAATAAATGTCAATAATCACATCCTAATTTTACTAGCATGTAGTGTAAGTCAAATTATCTTTACACCTACATTATGTATCACACATCTCCTCACACCACATGTATACACATTACATACTCAATATCTCCATTATCATATTGATTCATTATTTCCACATGAGATTCATAAAGCACCATTTCATCTAAGTTTAATACACACTAAGTACACTCATTTAGCTATAACTACCTAAATTACCATTTTACCCGAAATGAACATATAATTTGGCCAACCTAAAATTTTAATCATTAAATTTAATTTTATCTGGTTTTTGATTTATACCATTAATTTAACATCTCATAAACCTAATATATCTTATTTTCCATTTTAGGGTTATCCTAACCATTAATATAACAAACTAACATAATAACCATATTCTTGAAAATACATAACACATACATGTATGCACATATTTTATCGAATACACTTACAGATTAATTATTCGGTAACTTGAAGTACCACCTCACAACTTCTTTTTTCCTTTACCTTTGCTTTGCTCCATTTTCTCTAAATTCCATAATAGAAATTATATTAGAAAAAATCTTACAATAATGTACACTACACTAAACTTGAAAATAACATTGGAATCACTACTCCAGATATCCTTAATTACCTAGAAAAATGTTAGGGTTTCAATTTAATGTTTACAATGATTTAAGGATTAAAAACCCTAAACATGTAATATCTTTTTCGTATAAAATTGACATTGGATTAAAGCTATAGATATGGAGAGGATAAATTTCCATGTATAACTTGAAGCTTTTAGAGGACAAATGGTAGAGAAGTTGAAACAAAAAGAGATGAGAAAGAAAATGGGGGATGTTATTAGCTTAGGGTGGATAAGGATGATGATAGAGTTTTTTTATCATCTGTTACACATAAACACCTTTTATATTAAGATCGTGGACAACCATAACTGAGCCATATGGTGATTTGATAGCTCTGATTAATCTTATTTATGTTTTAAGATTTGAAAATGTGATTTCAATTTTGAAGCTTCAAAAAATTCCACTCTAGGCACCAAAAATTCTAGAATTCCCTAATTTAGAAACCCCTAAAACCTCCAACCTAGCAACCAATGGAAACTCAATTGATCAAGCAATCACATTTTGAAAAAATTCAAATAAAATTCTTATCAATGTTATAAAATTCTAATTTCAACACCATTGGGCTAAGTTGAATTTTTAACCTTGAAGTCATGCTTTTTCTGGGTCCTTTCAACCATATCTAGAACATTTTATCACTCGATTGAAACTAAATACACTATTCACTAGATACCAATGTGAAATTTTTTCTTTGTTTAGTGGTTGCTCTAAATAACATTATTTTCATCACTATTTCAACCATTATTGTTTTATGTCTAATAATTCCTCTCAGTCACCTCACTGTAACCTAATTTCTTAAGAAACATTATTTAGAGCTTAGGAAGTACTATTAACAAAATTGAGATTTTTGGGCCTTACAAGTTCCTATGAGCTTTCGAGGTCGAAGAAAATTCTAAGATTATTACACATCATTTGCCAATTTTTACCACTTAATGTGCACAAGATGCTTTAATTTTTCTTAACCATTAATTTAAGTTTAGTAACCCCTAGCCCTTTTTATTACTTCTTTTGTTCTCTCTCCTAACCTTTAAGGATACTTCTCAAGCTTTAAAAGTGAAGATCTAGTCTTGAGCTTTGAAATTGTGTGAAAAAATGGTGAGCTATTCTTTTAAACATCATGAATTGTTAATGATGGTGGATTAAGCTAATTATGTTTCCCTTTTTTACATTTTATTATAAATATCTCAACTCACATTTAAGAGTGCCATGCTATGCAATAAATGTGGTGAAGAAAGATTCTTTATTAAAAAGATAAGGCAAAGCTAATTTTTAATTTTTTTAGAAAAAAGAAAAGAAATAATTAGCAAAGAAAAGTCTTTCTATCCTATCTTTCTTGAATCTTTATATATCTATGATTTATGTGATCTCACATTTAGGCATCATTAGGTTTAAGAGGTAAACCAAAAGTTAGAAAGAGAGAATCTTGTTTTTTAGGGAATTGAGGATTAGTTATGAGGACTTTTGATAGGCCATCTTTATGATTAAGTATTATACCATGGTCTATGACTTTTTGGATGGCTTGATGGAAGGCTTTGATGTCATCAATTGAGTGGTAAGTCCTTTAGTGATAAGCATAGTATAATTGTGGTCATGGTTTAATGGAAGTGGTGTAGATTAATGCTTCGGTATTAACGATTAAAATAGTTTTTTCTCCTTTTATTCTTTAAACATTATTGATAAAAGACTATTTAGATATATAAATTAATTCTATGTCTTTGAGATTCTTTAGAGTGCCTTGTTGTTTGGCCTCTAACCAAGTTTTTTTTCAATCTTCACTACTACAAATTTTATCATTGTTTGTTCCAATGCTGCCATCACTTTATTCATCATTTTTTTTTGCCACAAGCTAATTTTTGCCTTTGCTTTTAAGTCTAGGTTCTATTTTGGTAGGCAAAAGTAGGATAAAAGGCTAAGTCTTTTCCTTTGAAGAGCCCAAGTAAATGATGATCTATAATAGCCATATAAGAAAACAATTATTATGTTGCATGCTATCTATTGCATGGTTCAATCATTATGATGGATGGAAAATGTATGCCATTGCCAAGATGTGATATGTGAATATATACATGTGGTAGTAAAGAGGCTAGTATGATACATGATGTGTGCTAAATCATGAGTGAAAATGGATGTATAATATATGACATATTTATCCTAAGAAATATGATATAAGATAAAACTCATACAAATGATACATGTATAGTACGTGTAAGATGTAGCTATGTTAAAACAATTCTACAGATCATGCATGACAAGAGGATGACTAACTTTTACTAGATGTTTGTGAAGATGTTAATAGTGCAACATTAATGTATAAAAATATTTTGAGCATGTGCTTAGGTCTACACAAATCTAATTGTGGTTGGATATTCTTAACTATAAGAGCATGTATGATGTAATCTTAGTCAATGTATGGATCGACCTATGAGGGTATATGTCACATGTGATGCATGGATGGTGTGGAATGTAAGTTATCCATAATATGAGGTTCTTTTTTATGTATGTATGTATGTGTTTTGTGCAAGGCTCCTAGTGATGCCTAATGTTTTGTTATGCATGATTCCAAGTGATGCCTAATGATTTTGTTATGCATCACTCCTAGTAATGCCTAATGACTATTTTATGCATGACTTTTAATGGTACCTATCAATTATTGCTCAATTTTTTATGAGGAAACTCAGACTGAAGTCGATTTATTTTGCAAAATGTGCTCTCTAAGATTTCTCTTCCTTTTTACTTTAAGGCTAAATGTATTAAAATAAGTATATATAATTTAATTCATCATCTTATTTTATTAAAGGAAAATTAATTTAAAAAATTGCAAAAGCTCAAAACTAAAAAGGAATAAGGTCAATTGGCGGAGCTTTTATCTTTTAGATCATGTATCTACTTGGCATCAATGATATTTTGAATGGCATGATAGAGATTACTATAATCATCTGTGAGATGTCATGTTTTCTTATGATAAGCACAATATAGATCATGCCTATGTTTAGTTAAAAATGGCTTAGTTAGAGGCTGCTATGCTATGGGTTAAAGTTTCACTTCTTTAATGAGCTTGTTGAAGCACTAGGACATAGGTTTACCCAATTTAGTGAAGTGGCAAGTGTTAAATATCTTAACATATGTATTTTGACTAAAGCTATTATTGCCACTGTGAATTCAATCACCTTCATTCTTTTTGAATTCTTTATTATAAAAGGCCATTTTCACATCAATTGCTATGTCTTTAAGTGGTTCCCATATGGTGATTTCTTTGGTAGTGAGTACAGATTTCATGTAATTATTTGCATTCTTGATGAACATTTTGACCAAGTCAATGTCCTTAAGTTTATTCATCATTTTCAACACCTTGGCTTTCAATTGGTCTAAGTAATTAGAAAAAGACTCGTTGGATTTTTGGTGTATTAGTTCGAAATCTTTGTGGATTAACTCGATGGTTGCACTATTCAAGTATTGTTTGTTGAACACATGGTTAAATCTTCTTAGTTCACTTTCACCTTCATTTCTAAGTTATGGTACCAATCTAGTGCTTCAATAATTAGGGACATGGTGAATAAGCATATTATTTGTGCTTTAAAAAGATAGGTTGACCTTATAGCTACTGCATACTACTTCGAATGAAACTTAAGGTTTAAAGTACCATGAAAATTTCTTAAATTTGGCATTTGACTTATGCTGTGAATAGGCTTTAAGTTTATGTCTTCTATGTCAATATCCTTGCCCTCGATCATTAGATGACTTATGGCTTTTGATTTTTCATTGAGCTCTTTGATAGTGTCTTCTTCATCATACATATGGATGAAATCTTATTATACATTAGTTTAACATGTGGAAACTCTTTACCAAAAACTGAGTTGTCCTCTTTATTAGCCATTTCTTTCTTAATATTGTCACTAGTAGAAGATTGATCCTTATCTCCCTGAGCATACATAATTAACAGTGCATTAGTCATAGTGGCCATCGTTCTCCTCTCTATATCTTTAATGATATTAGCTAACATAGTTTTCATTATGTATTCATCTCTATACATCACTACTTCTTTTAGTAGGTTAAAGATGGATCAATGGTGGCTGTAAAACAAATGGCTTTGTGATGATTTATGATTACAAAATATATGATGATATGCATATGTTGCATGGAAGCAAGAGGATAAAAGGTGATGCATGATGTGCTCATGTATGAGTGTTTATATATGCATAGCCGTGGTATGGATTCACTTATTGTAATGATGATGCATGTTTTAGTCTAGGGCTAATTGTATTTTAGTAAGCATCAAGGTGAATGATTCTTGAAACACCCGTAAACCAAGATTTTGTGAATAGTGTTTTTTAGGTCCGAGGGATGTTCCTTATGGTGCGGGGCATCATTTCGAGTCCGATGATTGGCATATCTACCATAAAACTTTGACAAGGCTAAAAGTGGGTAAAACAAATGAAATTAAAAATTTAATAGAACCAATAAATCATTTCTAGTCAAGAACTAGTGTTTCTAGAGATAAAATGAGGTTAGGTCAGGATAGCTCCGGGAAGTGCCCGGATGGACCGAAAAATATCATACCCTGAACCTCAAAAATTCCACTGAGTATGATGGAGAAGGAATTATAATTTTTTGAGGTCATTTAATATTTTTTCAAAATATTTTATTATGGTGGGCGAATAGTGCAAGAAAGTCAACTGTTGACTTTTGACTTGAAATTTTACATAGGCTTTCATGACCCAAAGCAAGGATTTTTAAAACTAGAATGAATATTTTTTGAGATCCAGGGAATATTTTATGAATTCCTGAAGTTTAATTGCCAATTGAGCTATTAAAATTATCTAAAACTTTAGTTCACCTATTTCTTGATGAAATTAGGCCACGAAATTTTACAAGCATGTAACTAGGATCAAACAAGGATTTTAGGAACAAATGGTGCATTTTTTAACACCATGTGGTTTTTAAAAATTCTCTGAAGTTGGCAGCCCTATTATCAAAATTGAGTCATTTCGGGATAGTTCGGGTGCTCACGGGACCCATCCGCACAAAGCCAGTTGTCCTAGGGGCGATGACAAGTGTCCAAGGGGCTGGACCAGTGGAAAACATTCATTGGAACAACAAGAAAAAGAAAATGGGAAAAAAATTCTTTTTGGCTGCCTAGGAAAATTTTAGATGCCTCTTCCCTCTTCATTGGCCATATCTCCTTCATTTCTAATCTAAAATTCATGACTCTAGTTTCTAAATTCAAGTTAGCCTATTGGTGAACTATGGGAAAAAGAATTAGAGGGAAACTCTCAGTTGGGAGAAAAAATTCTCCAAAGTTTCGTGGTTCAGGCTGCCAAGAAAGAACTTGAACACCATCACTCACTTTCTCTAGCCATATCTCCTTTATCCCTTCACCAAAATTCATCATTTTTGTATCTAAATTTTCTTTGGGATGTTAGGAAATTGAGGGAAAAAGAATTGCAGTAAAAGGAGCTCTCAATTGTGATAAATAAATCCCCAAATATTACTAGATAGAAATAGTCCGAGATAGGGTGTTTAGGTGAGTTTGAGTTCCATGGCTCTTCCTTGTGAATTCCTTAGACTGTGGCTGTGATTTGATGCCTAGGGATGCCTAACACATGTGTGTGTATGTGTGTGAGGTGGTTAAGGAATTTAGAGGCCAAAAGAAGGCTTGAAGAGAGGTGGAAAAGCCACCATGGTGGCTGGACAGCAAGGAGTTTTTAAGGATTTAAGGGTCTTCTAAATTTGTAAGTGAATTTACCTAAAACATATCATGTATGTTAAAGAAAATATGGAATTTAAGTTTGAGTACTTGTATGGAAGTTATGTTTGTATATGTGTTCATATGTGTATGCACGTAAATGGCATGCTAGGATATGTAATTTGAGGAGATAGGATATCAAAGACGTAAATTGGATATGGAAGGGATATGCATGCCTGTGTTACATGCTTAACTATATATATCATGTATGCCATGATATGAAGATGGATGTAAGGTATGAGTGCATAGGATGTATGATGACAACATGGTGTAAGATATGTGAGGGATATAGGATGAATAGGAAGTAGTGTGGTTATGTGGAAAGAATCAATAAATTATGTAGCATGAATGGTGTATGTAGTATGAAGGGGTGAGAACACATAATGTACTAGTTAGAGTTGTATAGCATAGATAAGAATAATAAGGTTGTAATTAAGGAATGTGGTTCAAGATTTATGGATAAAATCATAAACTAATGTGCTAAAATAAAAATAATGATAGATGGGGTAAAATATTTTATGATGTAAAGTATAGAGACAAAAGGAAAATGCAATGGATAAATGGGTTGGTGGGAAAAAGGTTACTAAATGAATAATAAATCTTGCTTAAAATGGACCTATAATTGTCTAGGATTTTCAACGACCTGTAACTGATCGAAAAATATGACCTGATGAAATAAAATAAAATCTGTGTCTTTTTAGCTAGAAAATAAGTAAACTAAATATTCGGTAGACTGCAAAGGCAATTAGTTAAGGCTAGTGGAACTAAAATGATTTTTTTTCAGCTAATTAATCATTGAAAAGTAGACTAAACAAATTAAGAACACAAGAAAGAATTGAGTAATGCATAGTAATTACTACAAAGGACTCCATAAAGTATTCGGACAAATTAATTGACAGTCCAGGAGAAAGAATATTCCTATAAACATAGTAACAGTGAGAATAACTTGCCAAAATTGGAAACTAAGTGATTGTAATGAAATATAGGAAATTAATAAAATAAAATCCATGAAAATAGAACCTTTTGGAATATACAAAGATAAGCTGAATAAAGTATCTATCGCAATAGATAATTATGTGAAATTAATGGCAAGAATGGAACTACAATTTAGAACATGACAATTTGATGAAACTAAAGAATATTAGATAGTGTTTAACTAACTCATGAACCTAAAAGAAGTACTAAGAACAAAATATTTTATATTGGACAAACTAAATAATGAATGTAATGGGTATGAAAGATAACTGAAAAGGGAATCTAGGGATTTATGGTTACTTATACACTAGATAGGTTGAGTGATCAACTAGGGATTAGTAGCTGTTAGAGGCTGGGTCTGTATGGATTTTAGCCTATATATGGCAGATGCAGTCGCTAAGCATTGATTTGAGCCTACATGCTCTGTGGATATTGGGAGTGGTCTACGGATGGGTCCTTGAGTATCCACCTTTACTGTTGTTGATATGATTTATGGATATTCGGAGTGGTCTATGGACGAGTCCCTAAGTGTCCATCGTTGCTGTTATTGATATGATTTGCAGATATTAGGAGTGGTTTACAGATAGGTCCCTGAGTATCTGCTAGTCTAGTATTGGGAGTGGTCTACGGATACATCCCTAAGTATCAAACGATGGGTGTGTATAGATGTCGAGGTCCATAATGTAGGCCAATGTATAACTTTGTTTTCTTGTTTGGTTCTTAGGCAATGGGTTAGTGCAGCAGCCGAGGTCTAAAATAGGGGCCATTACACATTATGATTCCCGTTATCCAATGGCTAAGAGTTCTTCCTAAACCTATAGGGATGAAAAATAAATAAAAGAAATTCAAAAAACTTAATGAGGGTAATAAGGAGTCAGAGGCATAAATTACTTTAATAGAGATAATCTATGAGTAAATGTACTAAGACCAAAGGGTAAATTGTAAAGTTGAGATTGAATTCACATATGAAATCTTAAAGAGATTACTTAAAGAAATAAAAGACTAATTAATTGGTAAATAGATAGGAAAGCAGTTGTGAAGTAATAAGGTATAGGAGAAATTATTTAAAATAAAATAAATAGTAGTCTATGCCTGTATACCTAGTGGAAAAGGTATAAATAGATGGTTGAGTAGTACTAGTTCTATGACTGAAATATTGAAGGAATACATAACTTGGAGGAATGTTAATACAAATCCTTTGACGGATAATTATAAATGAGAATCTAAAAGAAGAAAGATTAGGAAATCTTAAACAAATAGTATTAGTAAATTCTTGTGTGCTTATATATGATAGAGTACATGGTATGTTTGGTTAAATTCACCACTGAGTGCATACTCAGCGTATCGAGTGTCCGATGTGCAGGTGGTAGATTTGAGAAGATATGATGTAGAGGAATCAGTAGTGTAGCCGATGACTGTCCATGTATGATATTATATGATTGGATTATGTGGTATAAATGCGTAGAGGCACTTGTGCATGTGATTGTGGGTAGATGGGTGTTAGGATACTTGATCTGCTAGCACAGTAATCCATAATAGTAAGAAATGAGTTTGTAGTTGTAATAACAGACTAGACTGACATTTAGCTGTGAGATCAGGCGTTTGAGTGTCATATGCCTAGTAGAATCATTTCAGACAGTAAGGGCTCTTAAAGGAAATTTAAAGACTGAAGTATGAGAGATTAGATAAAAGTTAAATGAAAGGCCCCTGGGAAAATTCAAGGATGGGTGACATCATGGGAAGTAGCATGATTGGCCTATTTTTGGGAAGAATGGGCAGGGGGTGTTACAATTCTAATATAAGTGCATGGCATTACTATATATGGTTTTCTTCGATATATGATGCATAATGCAAACTGTATACATGTACAACTCATGGCAATACTATATGCTAGCATGATGCATGTAAGTCAATGCATAAAATGCTATGTATGCTTAGTTGATGCTTGAATGGACCTATGAGATCCTATACAATATGAAACATAGGTTGATGCATATAGGTGTAGAATACTGATTCTTAGGTAAGATGTATGCATGAGTGAGTGTATAGTGGATGGTTTAAGTGAAAGAATACATGAATGAATGTGTAATGCATAATTTTTAGTATGAGATTTGATTATGGCATAATGTTCATGATTAGCTTGATATGTGCTAATGTGAGCTTTACTTAAATTAAGATGAAGTGGGTTTACAATACATGTGCACCAAATTGTTACATGGATACAACTATTTTATTAGAATGCATGGAATATGTATGTATAATCATGAAGATTATGTCATACATTATATATACATGGATAAGTGTATTTGTTTACTATAAGATGTGAGTTTAAATGTTATGCCCGTGCTTACAAATAAGAAATGTACACATTAAAGTGTTCAAAGACAAACCCAAGCAATAAACCTTTGAACCTTATTACTCCTATGCACATGGTCAAGCCTTTCTTCCTTAGGTAGGCTTACCTAAGTGTCAATAAGGGATACATAGGTTTGACTATAGCTGAATTAGGCTTAATGACCTCTCATATTAAAAGCACATATAAGAATAATGCCCTATAACATTTAAATCTTATTTAATTTGAAATTAGGCTATGCCTATCACAAATAAAATGCAAAATGTCCTTGACCACTTTAAATAATGTTAAATGTAATAGGCTCACATAGTGATCACAATGCAGTTGTAAACACTTAGGGTTATATAACCTAGAGAAAGTTAATAAGGTTAGTTGCATAGGCTTTATGGTTTTGTTAAAAAGACATAAGGCTTGCAAATAAAAGGGTCCCTCCTAATGGGTCTTCCCAATCAAGGGTAAAAGTGATCAATTAGTTCACCGATTGATATAATCAAAGGTATAAGGCTTGTGAGTAATGGATATGCTAACAATTCCCTATTTTTTGATAAAAAAATTGGTTCATTGTTTGCAACATCATAAAATGTAAAAAAGAGATACAATTTCTATAGAATGAAATGTATGAAATTGATAAAAATTATAATATTAAAATGTATATTATTTGAGAACATTCAGATTCAATTCTTAGTCCATAGTGGAATTACCACTTTAGATTTATGTATTAGAGATGAGAGAGTTGTATTTGGAGTCATCACCTTGCTCTATACTAGGACCACTAATCTTTCACCCTGCAGAGGTTCAAAATTAAAAGGTCTTACTTATAACCCCATAGTATACCTTTCTTTATATTATAACATTTATCGATCTCGTATCATGCAATCAAACATTATAGTTAAAAGAACATACATGTCACTTTTACAAATAAGGGAAAGTAAATTATAGTAATTCAAATATAAAATAAAGAATAAGTACATCTATAAATTGTGTTGTTCATTAGTTGTTGTCTGACCTAACAATTACCTATATTCTTAGAGGAATTGGTGGTAATTACCTAAGTCCAATCTCTATTAGATTGGCTTTTGTTAAAATGTATGTCCTTATATGTCTTTTATTAAAGAAAATCAAAAGCATTTTGTTAAGAAAATGCCAAATAATTATGTAAAAAGATATTATTGTGAGGTTAGTTTTCAATTTAAAATAAGTTAATTCATCTAACTACTATAAGGCATATAAATGAAAGAATTAAAAGCTACAATACCAAAATAAATATGTACAAAATAAATAATTTATCTTGCCTCTATGTCATTAAGTGTATGCAAAATGTATAAACATCTCTAATACGGACTTCGTATGCACTATGAATCGGTTCGTGTAGACCTCATCTCTAGTACAAATGACCAAACTTGCATGACTCAAATAAAGTGATTTGCAATACAAATAGAGGTTTAATAAGACCTAATAAAAATGTGAAATGGCATTATGACAATACATGTTAAGGATGTACATATAGGAATGCAAAATTATTGTTAACAAGATGTTAATTAAATTGAATAATGATGAAAAGAACCAGATAAATGTTTTTAAGACAATTAAGTTTATATGGAATATATATGAAAATATATATTCAAAATATACATATGTGCATATTGTACTTCTCATGAAAATAAGTTCGCATAGACTTAATGTTACTTTTATCATGTAATTTACAAGCATAATGATATGCCAAATGTTTAGGATTAATTATAAGGACATATTTGACATCAATATACTTTAATAACATACTATAGTTTTTAATATAGATGAATCATATGTCATTAGAGATTGATAATTATTAAAATTGAACCTGAAAGATGGACTTAAAATAGTTATTGAACATTGGTCAGTGTAAACCTTATCTTATACACATATTAAATAATAGGTATGCACAAACCCTTAACCCTTGTTAATGAATGTTTATGTTAACTTCATCATCAGTTTGAGAAAGTAAGTGCGATAACAATTTTTTGATAAACTATTAAAACACAAATAAAATGATTTATAAACATTAACCAACACTTGTAATTGTCATGGGGATTACAACAAATTGCCTTACATGTCAATTGATCATGAGAGATCCTTAGTTAAAAAAAATATAAAAAGCAATAAAAGATAATGAGAATGGTGGCCTCTTATCTTACCTTGATTAATGCTCCAAGCAAAAAAATAAAAGGTAGGATTTTTAGAAGAATAATAATTTTTAAAAATAGCTTAAAGACTAGTAGAGCAAATCCTATTATATAGTTTACTCTATTAACTCTTGATAATTAGTGATCATAAAATAAGTTAATGAATATGGTATTAATAAGGTGTTATGAGTAGTCTCTTATTCATTTGAATAGGAGTTCTAATCATAATAGAAAATAGAATTGTAATTGAACTACTGAGTTTTTAGAAGCCTATAAGAACAAGACCCGTGTGTACATTATTATACAGAAGAAGGTTTTTACAGATTTTAGGCTTTGGTGGTTCAAGCACACCATGTAACATAGGCTAAGTTCGTATGGGATATCTATTTGTTAATCCATATAGACCTTAAGTAAGCAAGTTTATGCAGACCTACTTCTTATTAGTCCATATAAACTAATGCTTCAAGTTATTTGCCTTTTTACTTGAGCCTATCTTTGGTTACCATGCTCAAAAAGCAATGAGTCTGTACCATAAGGGCTTCAACCCTATACACCTATTAACTATTCGACGAAGGCCTAAGCCCTCAACACTAGTAAAATTTCCCATTTTTACCTAGTTTTACTTGCACTGTGAGCTTTTTTTATCAAAGTCTGAGTCCATAAGAAAATTCAAGACCTACAAATGCAAGTGTTTACAATAACCTTTTTAGAATAATATTTCTATTTTTAGTTTACAAAGTCACATGTTTTGTATAGTTAAGTTTAAATATTTTCCTTTTATGAGTTTTGTTCAAGTATTACATATATGTTCATATTATGATGTGTAATGTGTTTATGAGATAAGTAAATTATGCATATATATTATGAGAATGAGATATGAACTGGTTGAAATGTTGATGTAAATATGAACATATAGTGTATCCAGTGCCTAAGACTTATAATGTGGCAGTCATCCATTTAGTGGCCTCAGTCCTATACCTAAATTTAAAGCAACGCCTTGCTTCTCCTTCTCATGAGACTCTAAGAAGGCACTAAAGTCGCATCGGTAATGCCTAAACTTTTCATAATGGAAGCATGTGCCTTTTGGGGCAATCTTTTTTTCTAATAGCAAGAGGGGTAACAACTTGTTATTTCCCCTAAGGCACTAGTTATCTTCTTTTTCTTCTTACCATTGATGTAGATGAATTGATAACTATAACTAATTTTGAATTATTTTTCTTAACAACATCCACAATAGTCTTGAGCATATTGATTAGCTTACGGATTGTAGAGGTAAGCTTGTCTATCTAATACTTAAGCCAAAAAGATGCCTAACTATCTCTAAACTTTGCATAATCAAGTCAATACTTAAGTCTGCATTGATTACAAAACACAAGCTAGCCAAATGCTCAATGCACCTATTCATATTCACACCATGCTGGATAGCTAAAGTTTCATCTACCATTCTATGGTAGAATAGGGCCTTAGTGTAAAATTTATGTTGTAGGGATGAGGCAATTAGTTAGGAGTTACCACCTAACTCTACACTGAGACCACTAATCTTTTGCCTAACAATGGTTTAGAATCAGATGTTATTTATGCATGAATAATATGTCTTCCTTTATATTCTAATGTGCATCAATCTCGTATCAAGAAAGCAAGCATTACATTTAATAAACCTTACATATCACCTTTGCACACATAGAAAATGAGTTACAATTGATTAAAATAATCAATAAAGATTATACATCCTTAAATTTAGTGATTTATTAATTATTTATATGGCCTAATAATTACCTATAATTCAATAGGAATTGGCAATAACTACCTAACTTCCATCTCTATGAGATTAGGCTTTGTTAAAAAACATTCCCTTATATGACTTTTATTAAAAAATATCAAAACCATTTTATTATGAAAACACTAATTAATTATATAGGAAAATCATTATTGTGAAGTTAGCATTTACATGTAAAACAAGTTGATTAAATTACCTATTACAACTAAAAAAAAAAGAAATGATTAAAAGATAAATAACTAAAACAAAGATATACAAATAAAAAGTTAGTCATGCCATTTTGTCATTAAGTCTGTATACACTTTGAATAGGCTTTTGCTGATCATATCTCTATTATGGATTACCAAACTTACATAATTCAAATAAAATTATTAGTAATACAAAGAGAGGTCCTTAATAAAAGTGCCTAAAGGGATGATAATAGTACATGTTAAGGATACATAGGTGCACATAGATTGTTATAGAATATACATGAATAATTGCTACTAATGAGATGATGATTGAAATGAATAATGATAAAAAGGGACATATAAAAAATTTTAACACAAATAAGTCTATATGGACTTTACATGAAACTCATACATTAGCATTATGCATCTGTGTAGACTACACTCCTAATGAAAGTGTGTTCATGTAGACTTAATATTATTTCTAAAATATGAATAACATGTATATTAAAGAACAAAATGATTAGTACATACTAAAAGAGCATATTTGATATAAATAGACTTCAGTAGCATGCAACGGTGATTAATATAGATGAAACACATAATATTTAACATTAAATAAGTGTTAAAACAATATATAAAAGATGAACATAAGACTGTTACTAAGCATTGGTCTGTATAGACCTAATCTTATACATATATTCAAATAATAGGCCCGCACAAACCTCAACCCTTGATAAAGTAAGCCCTTGCAAAATTAGTCATCAGTTCTATAAAGCAAATGTGATTATAATTATTCTATGAAAGATTAAAACATGAATAAAATGATTTATAAGCATTAAACTACTCTTATAATTGATATAGGGATTATGATAAATCACTTTAGTTGTTAATTAATCATGAGAGATCATTGGTTGACAACAAAATAGAGAAATAAAAATAAAACAACAATAATAAAGGACTCAGATCTTTCTTTGATAAAAGCTCTAAGCAATATGACAAACGTTGGGATTTTTAGAAGAATAACAATTTTTATTAAGGGCTTAAGGACTAGTAGAGCAAATCGTACAGTAGAGTTTTCTATGTTAATTTGTGATAATTAGCGATAGTTTATAGCCATGAAATAGGTTGATGAGAAAGATATTTATAGAGTGTTGTGTGTGTTTTCCCATTTAACTAAATATGAGTTTCAATTAGATTAGAAATTAGAATCTTAATTGAAATATAGAGTTTAAAAGCTTTTAGGAACAAAGTCAATACGAACATTATTTTACAGATGAAGGTCTATATAGACCTTGGGATTTGGCAGTTCTAGTGACCATAAGCCATGGGCTTGGTTCATCTAGGATGTTAATTTGTTAGTCTATGTGAACCTTGAGAATGAAGTCCATGTAGACCTGCTACCTATTTGTTTGTACAAACTAATGTTTCTTAAGCCTAACTATGATTATCATTATAGGCCTAAAAATTAGTAAATGCTATCAGCCTAAGCCCTCTACTACTGACATAGATCCTTATTTTTTCTCTATTTTAGATTGCACTGTGAGCTTTTTGAGCCGTATTGAAGTCTGAATCAAAAAGAAAATTTAAAACCCTAACTCCAAGTGTCTACATATAGATATCTCATACCTTTTGGTCCTACTCTACTCCTCAAAAAAAAAACTTTGAGGTGAAATAGAATAGTAGAAGGATTTATATACTTATGCTATTTTTCATGCTTTAGTGACATGGATGCTACCATTATGCAATTATCAACCTCTATGTCCTTTACGTGATTCAAATATGCTTTCTACATGTTAGTAGAAGCATCATCAGCTAGGTTAATGGGTATTGGCTTTTCAATCACATAGGTTAGCTTTTCACTCCTTAAAATAATTTTATTATTTTTAATCCATCTATATAATTAGAGCAGTTAGCTTATTGGCTTTAAGTGTGGACTATAATGCCAAAAAATTATTAGACAAAGATAATATCATAATTTCATAGTTAAAGATTAAGAAAAAAGAAAAGATAGAGGATTAATAATGCATTTTTTCATTCTAAAAAGGCTTTGGTGGTGAATTTTTACTTCATGATTTATGCGCCATTTGATAGAGGCTAAGATGTAATCCTAGCCATCTATCAAAGGCATATAAAAGGAAAATTTTAAGTAGTAAAAAGAATAAGAAAGAAATATTACTTTATTTCCCTTGTTCATTTTTCTGCTCATGAAAATAAAAACCATTGTTCCTCTTCTTCTCTTTCTATAATTTATCAAATAAGTGTTTCTCCTCCATGATTCTTACATTAGATTTATTTTTGGGCTCATGAAAAACCTTAATCATTTTAGTCTTTGAACTAGATAAAGAACATCACATAATTAAACTTACTTCCTCAGAAACTAACTTAACCAATTTAGGGTCATTATGTCAAAAATCAGGAAACAAAATAGCAGTCTAGTGACAGTGAGCAAAATTTAAAAACCTTTAGAAAACACTTCTATATTTATCCACATGTATCACCATATATCAAATGTCTTTACCAAATACATATGAGCATTTTGAACATATATGAATACATTAATCTTTATACAAAAAAACATGATATTAGAGATAATCATTGTAATCCACCAAAAATACTGATAATTATGAATATTACTTTCTTGAGATTGATAGTGTTCCCAATCCCTGGGTTGCACTGAAGCCACTGGATGAATGTATTAATCACAAAATAATTTTAGGCAAAGTTTGAGATCAATTAGAAGTTATTAGAGTGTTTAAAAATGCTACGATTTACAATAGTGTCTTAGGAATAGAGACCAAGGCAAAGCTAAACCATAAGTTATTTTCAAAGTTGCTCAGAAAATTACGACACTTATACAACTTGATACTTAAAATTTCTAATGAGTGTAATGGTGCTAGAATTGGAATTTTTAGATATTAGGAAGTAATTTTTCTTCATTTTTCAAGCTCTAATTTTTAGAGGCATGTGGGGCATAGTAATTATAGATTTATGTAATAAAATTGGCAATTAATTGGGATAAAAAAGTGGAGGAAAATTAGGGTATAAATAGTCAAACTTTTATAAAAAGTCAACTTTTTAAAAACAAATCCCTCTCCTCTCTCCTTCATTTAGTGCCAATGACAACCTTATCCCCTCTCCACCATTTTTAGCACTTTTTTCACCTTTATGAGCCATATTTGTAAACATTAAAATGACTTTATAGAACCTCCACACCCTCTAGGACTCTAAGGAAGTGGGAGTTATGGGAAAAACTGCTCAGAATTGTCAATTTTGCTATCTCGTCAATGGTAACCTAATTTTTTTTAGGTAAGAATTTCTTTCTTTTATTATTTTTCCAACATTCTAAGGGTGCCCAAGAGATTTTTTTCAGTCTTAGATTTATTTTTAAAGCAATGGTTGATTTATTTTGGGTTTTCAAAGTTTTGTTCAATTTATGTTAGGGGTTTCGAAATCGAACCATGACAAAGGCAAATTGAAGGCATAAAAAGGCCTTTGGGTTGCTCCTTGATCATCTTGGTAAGTGTAATCAAAATAGAATCTTACAATTTCAGTTAGAAACACTAAACTCTATATTATGTTATATATGTAATAATTGCTTAAATATGTTGTATGCCATAAATGTCATGCATTTAATAATTTTTATCGATTATGTATGTGAAAAGTGTTTGAAATGATGAAAACTCATTTTGATCAAGTGACAATGCAAAATGTGCATGTTGTGGCATAATATTCTAAATATAGAGCATAATGAGGCTTTGATGGCTTCATTTAGTAATTAAGGTTAAATATGCCTAAAATGGGGTTAATTAATTTATTTGACATTTTTATGTCTAAATAAAACTTAGAGAATCCATTAGAAAAGATAAATGCTTAATGTAATGCTCTTAAGTCGAAGTTTCATATATAGTACCTCTAAGGCATGAATATTGCTCCTTGGGTGCCAAGACACTTTTGTAAGGTCAGGAAAGGTGGGTACTGGTCATAAAACTTTAACAGGACAAAAAATGTATAAAATGAAAAAATTTAAAAATTTAGCAAAATTAATAAATTATTTTAGGCCAAGAACTAGTGAATAGTAAAATAAAATGAGTTTGTGTTGGGATAGCTTCTGGATATGCATGGGCGGACCTAAAAATAGAATATCTTAAAGCTCAAAAATTCTAATCTACATGTTGGTGAAGGAATTTTAATTTTTTGGGACCATTTAATATTTTTTCAAAATTTCTTATTTTTATAAGTGAATAGTAGCCAAAGTTGCCATTAGAGTTTGAGCATGATATTTTACGGCCCTCTTGTTAGGCCTAATCTAGTATTTTTAAAACTAAAGTGACTATTTTTAGAGGTCTAGAAAAATTAATATGATTTTTCAAAATTTAAATGAAAACTAGGTGAATACAAGCCGTTTGATCACCACGTGCTGCGATCCGAGCCATCTACCTCACTAATATAAAAGGCCTCACACATGTGGGAGTGTCGCATGTGCAAGGCATTTATCTCTTACCCCTTTCCACCTAAAAACTCGATGCCATTTCCATTACCCTTTCCCATAATTTTTGCTTTCTCTCTCCTTCATAACACACCTAAACCTTATGAAATTTATATGGAACAACCCCTGCATGGCCTCTAAAATTCATTCCAAATGGTATAATTGAGAAATTTGGCTTAAAACGTGAGGAATTTAATAAGGGTGAATAGTGACTATTTTAAGTGTAAGTGTTGATTTCTTAATTTTTATTTTTTTAGGTAGCTTACATGATTCTAAGAAAAAACCATGTTTATAGATTTGAAGTTGGAGGTTTGTAGAATTTTTGAGAATTTTTCTAAGCGTAAGTTTGGTTATGTTTAGGGCAAGAAAGAGGGAGTAAAGACGGAGCTTAACCAAGGCCATAAGTGGTGGAGAAAGGGTGATGTGACACCCTAGGTATGTGGATTTGGCGTAATTCTTGCATGCCATGAGTTTGTGCATATGTTTATGTATGTGAATGTGTATGGAAGTTATGAATGTTAGTTATGTGCATGGAATTGATGTGAATTGGTTCTATCATTATGGTAGTCTCATGAAATTAGTGTTATGTGCATGATTTGGAATAAAGAAAATAAGTGTAGGTTAGTGAACATGTCATGGCCCAATGGTGTGCTTAAGTGTGCATGATGTATGTTTGTTTATATGACATGATGGTTATGAAACTAGCTTGGAAATGGAGTGAAAAATGTGGAGGAGAAACGAATTTAAAGAAAAGAGTTGATAAATAATGAATTGATGATTATTGACCTAAAAATGGGACTTAATGTGTTATATGAAAGTGCATTTGCAATTAACTATTTATAATATGAGAATGGTGGCATGAAATAAAGGATATTAAAGACATGAATTAGAAGTTATAATGTGAGAATGATTAAACATGGATAAAATGTTGTTAATGATGATACATGGTGGATGCAATATAAGATGACATAAGGATTGCCATGTGAGATGACATGAGAATTGTGAAATAAAAAAATGACTATATGAATAGTGATTGTGAAAAATGACCTTATAAATAGTGTTTTGTAGAGATGACCCGTAACTAAAAATGGTGCGTAAGTGCACCATTGTTTGGTATTTGAGATACCTATATTGACATGGTGATTAAAATGGACTGGTAATTGTATGACTAGATAATGAGAAATAATTTGGCCCATCAGTTAGACACCCACTGGATAGGTTGACTAGTCAACTAGGGAGTTAGTAGGTGCTTGGAATATTCCTCCTTCAAGACCATTATTAGTATGATGAAGATGGCAGGTACAGTCACTGAGGTTTTAAGGTTAAAACATGCACACTCGGGTATTGACAAGTCCATACAGGATGATCTGTGCTACCTGTTGGAGTTACTTATTGATATTACAAGGTCCCATAGGGCTTATCCTTATTATCCACCAATGCTATAATGGAGATAGTGATTGGGATATTGGAAGGTCCCATAGGGTTGATCCCTGCTATCCCTTGCATTTATTGGGAGGTCTACGAGGCTGATCCCTGCGATCTATTAGTCCTATATTGAGAGGTTCTAGTGAACTATTCCCTAATATCAGAGCAGGGAGGTGTAGTTACAAAGGTTTAAAATATAGGCCACTGCATAATATAGATCCCACTATTCATTGTTATAAAGAGTAGTCTCTTTGGCATGGGCCTCAATGGAAAAAGAAATAAAATGGTATAACTGAATATGGGTAATAATGATGCTAATTAATTTGTAAAGTGGATTGGAACCTTCTACATTCTTTTGAAAAAAATGAAGGAGTTCCTTGTATGACAAAATACTGTAATTAGATACTAGAACTAATGAGTAAATTAATGATAGTCTATGCTAGTGATCTCATCTGCTTGCTTTGTTGTGCATCTCGCATCATTTATGTAAATAGGTGTATGATATGCATTTATTATGTCAAATCCACCACTGAGTGTATACTCAGCGTGTCGGTGTCCCGATGCACAAGTTATATATATTATTAGCTGTCTAGCTTTAATAAGTGCGGTGTAGCAACTCGCTCACAGGGTATAGTTTTTTATACTTTTAATGGTTGTTAGAAGTGGCACTCATGTATATATGTGAGAGACATAGATTTAGTGATCGTAAATTATGAACATGTATTTTGATCACTGTATAGATTGTATGAATAGAGATGTGTATGCCTAAATAATTATACATTATAATTGTCTGTGCTGTGTAGATATTGTGGGTCTGAACCCTATGTTGATTGTGTTGATGGTGATTGGTGGGTGTTTAGAGGACTAGAAGGGTCTAGAAGTTGAGGATAATGAATGTGATGATTTTTGAAGTGTTTTTGGATGGGAAAATTTTTTTATTTTTCACTTAGAGCTGTTATGCTGCCCAAATTTTTTTGTAAAATGGATAACTGACAAAAATAGGATTTTAACTATCTAATATAGGCAGTACTAGAGTATTATATGTTAATATGAAGAAAACGAAGTGGATATATCATTGTTTGAAATAATGCCATAAGTGTTAAATGAATGAAGCTGAAGGAAATAATAGGATGGGTGACTTATGGGAAGTAGCATTCCTTATCTTTTTCCTCCAAGAATGGGTAGGGAGTGATATAAGTAATATGTGCTTAATTGGTGTAAATGGACATAATATGGAAAAATGAATATATTGTGCATATATGACTACTTCTCATGTACGTATGCTTGAACATCATGTTTGCATAATGTAGAAGTTGAATGTGCAATATATAGCCATCTTATGAATGTTGGCCAAATGGTCTAAGTGCCCTAATATTGGTTTATATTCTTGAGTGATAATTGGAATTAAATGTTGTTAAATAGGGACTAACAAGATAGATATTAGTATAGTTGGAAATATTAAATGGTGGTGAAATACCATGCATGTATATATGTCTTTATGACCATAGCTTATGAGTAATAAGCAATATATGTTAAAGATTAATATAGCCATAAAGAGCATAGTTAATGAGCATCTTAGAAGCAAAACTAATTAATAAAAGGGCTAAATATAGCTCCATGGCTGAAATTCCTAAATGGGCTTCAAAGCTTATAAATTTTGATGCCTTAAGGTCTAAATGTGTTTATATATGTTATAGACTATGGCTATGTAGCATGAATGATGATGAAAACTAATTCAGCCTATGTGACCATGTGTGGTCGAATGGCCTTGTATGAGAGCATAAACATAATGACTCATAAAATGTGAACATTGAAATATAGGCATGTTCACTCATTATATAGATTTCAAATGTGATTATTATAAGGAAGAAATATGGTTTAGGACCAAAACATGTCCTAAGCTTGAGATGAGCTCTAAAGAGTTCATTAAAACAAGTTATTCCATATACTGAGAATTTGATGAACATAAAGGCATAAAGTGTCCTAAATTGACTTATGACCTTAAAAATATATATGTAAGAATGATACATGTTGAAAACCATGAATGATATGGAAATTGTGATTTGTTGTGCTTATGGAACAAATATGGCATAATATATGTTAAAATGTGCATGATTGCTAAAAATGATGTTTTTAATAATGATAAGCAATTTTAGTCATATAATGGCTAAAATAATTAAGTTAAAAGCCATGTAAGCTTATTTAATGAGGTAAAACTAAATATAACATTTTTTAGCCCATGAGATGCAACAACCTAGGAATAGATAGGTTAACCAGTCAATTATGGGGTATAATAGCTACTAGGGCACTTCCATTCCTAGATTGAGATCCAAGGGTTCATTTTTAGTCTTACCTATAAGTTTATGCTAAGATCTTTGTATCTATATAGGTTTAGCCACTGTAAGGTTCTTTAGGGGCCATTACATAAACACATATAGTTGTAATCGCATTAGTCTATATAGGCACTGCATAGCTTATTTCAGTTAGTGTAACAACTAAAAGGCCCAAATAAGGACCACTGCATAACTTCTAATCTCGATATCCATTGGGTTGAGGTTATTCAAATTGGGATTAAGTAAAAAGGGACAAACTACTATATTAATCTATAAAGTGTGTCATAATATTAAAATAATAGTTAAGGGTATTTATGAATTGAGAGTATTTCAATTTGATGATGTGTTTACTGTAAATGGTTGTTTCCCATATATGAGTGTCATGGATGTGATTATACATGATGCATGTTTTCGTCATGAATATGCCTATCACTGTACATTAGAATATTATGAATTATGTTATACATATAAATGGATTTCATCTACATATGTTATAACACAAATGTTATTGAACACAAGTTACTTTGATTACACCACTAAGCATTGGTTTAGTGCATTGTTTGTTTATGATGCATAGGTAAGAAGATTACTTTTTGTTACTTGAAGCCTCTAAACATTAAGATTTATGAAAAGAAGGGTATTCTTTTGGTAAGGACTATTTATGTAATATAATTATGATGTATAAGTAGCACTCAAATGTGCAATTTAAAGGGATGGGCCTAACTTGTATCTAACTAGTAACTTAATATTTATTTTTCGATTTTAAAATTTGTAAACCTTTATAAACTGATAAATTGTGTGTTCTATTATATGGTATCTCTTCCTGAGGTTGAGATATCATGTGTTGGGGTTTGTGTGTTGTTGGAGTGATCAGAGGATCATATGAAGTATATGGAAGTATGGGAATGGAATTTAGAAGTGTATTTTCTTATGTAGTTTACTATTCAAAAATTTTGTATAGTGCCTAGTACAGCCATTATGGTGCTGAAATTTTAGCTTGAGGATTCCTAGTTTTGAATATGTAACATTATTGGTAAAAGTTTTTGAAAACTTGCATTTTCCCATATAATGTTTTTAATAAGAATGTTTCATAACAAGTCAAGGGAATTATAATAAGTTGGGATATATCAATATACATGCACACTTTAGTTAGGCTCAGTGTTTGGACCGAGTAAAGGCATCACATTTAGTGGTATCAAAGCTCTAATTTAGGCGTTCCTAGTAACATTTCAATGCTATAGAGTCTACAATCCACATCACGTACTATTCAATATCAAGGCTTATCAAATTTTTTTTCTTACTTACAAATATGATGAGTGCTTCAGCACAAGTTAGTGAGGATGAAGTAGAGAGTCATATTCTGACTATGATTACACCCGAGGTTGTAAGAGTGGCTCTACATCTATTAGTGCAGCAGGACATGCTCCATTCATTAGACAAGCCCTATCACTATTCCTATAAGAGATGCTTCAGTAGTTGAGGCAAGCTACTGCTATTGTTGCTCCACCATTACCACCACCATCTGATATACCTTTAGCCCTTTAGAAAACCTACTTAGGGAAGGTGAAAAAGATGGGGGCTAAAGATTTCAAAAGAGAAGGCAAGATAGAGCATGGAAAGGCAATGTATTGGTTATACTACAGTGAGAAGATCATGTAATAGATGTGAAGCACATTAGAAATGAAGGTGATATGTGCCACTTCAGTCCTATGGAAAGAGGCATCTAAGTGGTGGAGGACCTCATTGAGTACAAGACTAATGACTAAGTTACATACCAATTCTTCTTAACTGAGCTTAACAAAAAATATATTATGGAGGACTACCTTAATGATAAGAGGCAATAGTTTATAGACCTCAAGCAAGACTAGATGGCAATAGGTGAATATCAGAAAGAGTTCACCATGCTTAGCAAATATGCTAAGGACACCATCACTATTAAGGCAGACAAGTGTAAAAGGCTTAAGAAGGGTCTACATATGGAGATTAAGTCCTAGGTGGTGCCAATGAAGATCAAAGATTTCTCCTAGTTCATATTAGTATGTAGATCTACTATGGAATGCATAAAGATAAGAAATAGTTTTACTACAAAAAGAGATCAGCTGGAATGAGTGCATCCAGTGTTCCTTCACAATCTAGGAAAAAAGTACAATAGTTTTCATTTTCATCCTACCCCAGCAATTTTAGAAGAAAGGCTAATCATAGAAATTGGTACAGAGTGTAAAAGAGAAACATGGCCAATCACAATCTCAAGCTACCTTTACACCAGGATTAGTGAGCAAAAAAAGTCAAGTTCCTCAATGTCAAAATTGTTTCTAGTGGCATAAGAGAGAATGTTGGAAAAAGTAAAAGGTGTGCTTTAGTTTTAGACAATCGGGTCTTTTTCTCAAGGATTGTCTTCAATGATAGAGTTTGGGCCAGAGATTAGCACTTACTAAAGGTTAGAAGACAATTTAAAGAGAGAGAGTTGTGCGAGCTTAGAGAGATAGATCAGAGTCCCAACATGAGCATTGATCTCTTGCCCATCAGAATGCCCTTAGAGCTCGAGAGGATACAGATGAGCAAGGCATCATAGCTGGTATTTTATCCTCTTTAACTCTATTACTTTAGCATTAATTGATCTTGGTTCTATAGATTCATATGTTTGCACTTCATTGGCATTAGACAAGGGGTTAGTTTTAGAGCCACTTAACCTAGAGATCATGGTTAGTAACCCTATAGGCTAGTATGTGGTAGTTAACCAAGTATATAGAGATTTTCCTTTACGGATACAAAACCATAAGGTTTTTGCTGACTTGATAGAATTACCCTTCGATTATTTTGACTTGATTTTAGCAATGGACTACTTATCTAAATTTTAGGCTATTTTGGATTGCAAGTATAAGAGGTTAACTCTCCAAGCTAATGATAAGTCTAAAATCATAATTGTTAGAGAAAGGATCAACTTTTTGTCTAATGTGATATCTGCAGTCACATTTAGCTAGATGATGAGGAAAGGCTACTAGGCATATCTTATCTATGTATATGACAGTAGAATAGAAGAACCAGATGCGAGTAACATACCTGTTCTAGCTGAATTTATTGATGTCTTTCTAAAATAATTATCAAGATTACCATTAGAAAAAGAACCTAAGTTCAGTATTAAGGTTTTTCTTTGTACTGCTCCAGTATTTATAGCACTTTATTGTGTAGAGCTAGCTGAGTTAAAAGAGTGAAAGGTGCAGTGGCAAAAGTTACTGGATATGGGATTTATCAGACTAAGTGTTTAACCATGGGGAGCACCAGTTTTGTTTGTTAAGAGGAAGGATGGTTCACTTTAATTATGTGTGGATTATCGATAGTTGAATAAATTGACCATCAAGAATAAGTATCCTCTTACCGTAGATTGATGATTTGTTTGATCAGTTTAAAAGAGCTTGAAGGTTCTCTATGATAGATTTGATATCTAAGTATTATCAATTGAGAGTGAAGGAGTCAGATGTGGCGAACACTACTTTTAGGATAAGGTATAGTCATTATAACTTTTTAGTAATGTCTTTTAGGCTTACTAGTGCTCCTACAGTTTTTATGAACTTAATGAATAAAGTCTTCAAACCTTACCTTGATCAATTTGTGGTAGTCTTCATAGACGACATTCTGATTTACTTGAGGAACAAGGAAGAGCATGAACAACATTTGAGAACGGTTCTTCAGATTTTGAGAGAAGAAAAACTCTATGCCAAGCTTAGTAAATATGAGTTTTGGTTGAGTACAATATCTTTCTTAAGACAAATAGCATTAGCTGATGGTATTCGAGTTAATCCCAGCAAAATTGAAGCAGTGATAGAGTGGAAGCCACTAAGGACATTATACAGATTCAGAGTTTCCTAGGGTTGGCAAGGTACTATAGATGGTTTGTTAAGTGGTTTTCCTTGATAGTAGCCCCTATGACATGGTTATTGAGGAAGAATGTCTAGTTTGTTTGGGGCAGCAATTGTCAGAAAAGCTTTGATAAGCTTAAGGCTATGTTAACAGAGGCTCCAATTCATGTATACCTAGTTTATAGGAAAGAATTCATTGTATTTAGTGATGTATCTCACAATGGGATAGGGTATGTTCTAATGTAAGATAGCAAGGTTGTTTCCTATGCTTTAAGGCAATTAAAGCCATATGAGAAGAATTACCTTACTCATGATTTAGAGTTCATAGTCATTATGTTTGCTCTAAAAACTTAGAGACATTATCTATATAGGGAGAAGTGTTATATCTACATAGATCATAAGAGTCTTAAGTATCTTTCTACATATATAGAGCTGAACTTAAGATAGAGAAGATGGATGGAGTTGATCAAGGATTATAACTGCTTGAATAATTACCATCTAGAGAAGGCCAATATAGTGGTTAATGCACTTAGCAGGAAATTCATGGTAGTAATAAGATCTATGAATGTTAGATTATAGCACACAGGAGGTAATGCCTTATTAGCTGAGATGTAAGTTAAGCCTAGTTTGTTATAGCAAGTGAAGGATTGTCAAAGTGATGATCATAGATTAATGAGTATTATAAGTGCTATATAAGAAGGGAAGTTGATAGAGTATGAGATTAAGGGAGATGGTCATTTGTATTTACATGACATAATTTTTATGCTAGATGTCAAAGAGTTAAAAAAGTAGATTCTGAAAATGTTTCACAATGCTTCTTATGCGATGCATCCTAGTAACACAAAAATGTATCAAGATTTGAAGCTTTCTTATTGGTGCCTAGGCATAAAGAGAGATGTGTTAGAATTTATGACTAAGTACCTTACTTGTCAATAGGTAAAGGCAAAACATCAGGTTCCTTCTGCGTTGCTACATCCTATAGTAATTCTAGAGTGGAAATGGGATAGAGTTACTATGGATTTCATGGTTGGATTACCTATGACACGGAGCAAGTGTGATTTTGTATGGGTTGTGGTGGATCATTTAATCAAGAGTGCTCAATTTATACCAATGAGAATAGACTACTAATTTTGGAGATGATAGCAGAGTATTATATGGATGGGATAGTTAGATTGCATGGAGTGCTATCTTTAATTATATCAGATTTGAATCTAAGGTTTACATCATGGTCTTGAAAGAAAATTCATAATGCCTTAAGTACTCGATTAAATTATAGTACAACATTCCATCCATAGACTGATGGACAATCTAAGAAAGTTATTTAGATTCTTGAGGATATGTTGAGGGGTTGTGTATTATAGTTCAAGTGAAGCTGGGACTGATATTTGTCCTTCGCTAAGTTCAATTATAATAATAGTAATCAAATGAGCCTAGGCATGGCTCCTTATAAGGCCTTATACAAAAGAATGCAAGACACCTTTGTGTTGGAATGAGCTTAATGAAACTGAGCTCATGGTGCCAAATTTCATACAAGATGTATAAGAAAAAGTGAAGATCATCAGAGATCAGTTGAAAGTAGCTTCTGATAGACAGAAGTCATATAGAGATTTAAAGAGAAAAGAGGTAGAATATAAAGTGGGAGACAATTTTTTTTCAAGGTTTAACATTAGAAGAAGGTTTTATGATTTAGGAAGAAAGGGAAGTTAAATCCTAGGTTTATCGACCCATACAAGATCTTAAAACATGTGGGTCTAGTAGCATATAGATTAGCTTTACCTCTAGAGCTTTAGCTAATATATGATGCCTTTCATGTTTTAATGCTCAAAAGATATAGATATGATCCTTTTCATGTGATAACAATGGAAGAAATTGACGTTAATCCTAACATGTCTTATGAAGAAGAACTAGTAAGGATTATAGATAGAGCGGAGAAGGAACTGAGGAACAAAATCATACCATTAGTGAAGGTTGTCTAGAAACATCATAGGATGGAAAAAGCTACCAAGGAGGTGAAAGCTCAAATGAAAGAACAATACCTACAGTTGTTTAAACTAAGTAATACTTTAATTTCGAGGACGACATTTATTTAAGAGGAAAAGCAATTTAATGCCCAGAAAATCCTGAAAATTATGAATAGTACTTTTTTAGGATGAATAGTGTTCCTAAGACCTGAGATGCATTGAAGCCACCAAATGAAAGTATTAGTTAGAAAATAATTTTATGCAAAGTTTGAGATCAATCAGAAGTCATTAGTGTGGTTATAAATGCTAAGAAAGTTTTTACCATAGTGTCTTTGGAATAGTGACTAAGGCAAAGCAAAATTGTAAATTATTTTCAAAGTTGCTCAACAATAACGAAACTTATATGACTTAATGCTTAAAAATTCTAACTAGTCTAATGGTGCTAAAGTTGGAATTTTTAGATATTGAGAAGTAATTTTTTGAAAATCGGGTAACACAAAAAATAACATATTTAATCAATTTTCTTCATTTTTTAAGCTCTAATTTTTAGAGGTATGTAGGGCATAATAAAGGTGAATTTATGGAATAGAAATGGCAATTAATTGGTCTTAGAAAGAGGAGGAAATTTGGGTGAATTAATTAAAAATAAAATGATTTATTAGAAGTGGTACAAATAGTAAAATTTTTGTTAACATTTTTAAAACAAATCCCTCTCCTCTCCCCTTCCCTTAATGCCAATGGTAGCCTCCTCCCCTCTTTACAATTTTTGGCACTTCTTCCACCTTTCTAGGCCATATTTGTCCATATTTAAATGACTTTATAGAACCTCTACACCCTTTATGACTCTAAGGAAGGAGGAGTTACGGGAAAAACCACTTGAAATTATCAATTTTACTGTTTCGTGAATAGTAACCCACATTTGTTTGAGTAAGAATTTATGACTTTTATTATTTTTCCTAGATTCTAAGGGTGCCAAAGAGATATTTTCTAGTCTTAGATTTATTTTTCAAGCAATGCTCAATTTATTATGAATTTTCAAAGTTTACTTCAGTTCAAGTTAGTGGTTTTTGAACTAAACCATGACAAAGGCAAATCGAAGGCATAGATAGGCCTCAAGGTTCCCCCTTAATTACCTCAAAATATGTAATTAAAATGGAACGTGAAAATTCAATTAGAAACACTAAACTCCATATGATACTCAATATGTAACAAATGCCTAAAAGTGTTCTATGCCATAAATTTTATTTATTTAATAAGTTGTATGGTTTATAGTATACTTGTCAAAATGTTTGAAATAATGAGAACTTATTTTGATGAAGTGAATATGCAAAATGTGTATGTTGTGGCCTGATATTCTAAATGTGGACCATAATGTGGCTTAGATGGCTTAATTTAGGATAAATAAGCCTAAAATAGGGGTAATTCATTTATCTGACACATTTATGTGTAAATGAAAGTGAGAGAATGCATTAAAAATGATAAAGAGAATGCATTAGAAATGAAAAATGCTTAAAATGTGCTTAATTGTTGTAAATTGACATATTATGGAAAAATGACTATATTTTGCATAATGTATAAGTTGAATGTGCAATATATAGACATCTTGTGAATGTTGGCTGAATACTCTAAGTGCCAAACTATGGGTGTATATTCTTGAGTGCTAATTAGAACTAAATATGGTTAAATATAGACTAATAAGATA
>CANXYI011450674.1:0-10255 GCA_948208565.1 Hura crepitans | reverse complement strand
AAAGGTTAAGGGGTTACAAATTTTATGATCCCATAAATCCATCCTTTTTTGAGATGGAAAATGCCATTTTCTTTGAGGAAGTTGAATTTGGAGGGGAAGATAAAGTCAAAAACATTATCTTTGAAGAGGAATTCATTTCTCTTCCTACAATTACTATTGACAATGATCAAATTCCTATACTCGACATTATTCAAGAAGCAGATCAAGATAACCAAGATAATGTTAATGAATTTCCTATCCAAAATCAAGAAGTTGCTCCTGAAGAGTAAACTCAACAACCTCAAGAGCAAATGCCATTAAAAAGATCTACTAGAGAAAGGAGAAATGCAATTCCAGATGATTACATTGTCTTTCTCCATGAACATGAGGTTGACATAAGAGTGATGGAAGATGATCCAATTAACTTTCACAAGTCATACAAAATTCTAATTCTTAAGAGTGGATTAATTCCATGAATGATGAGATAAAGTCCATAAAAGACAATGATGTTTGGGATCTCGTCGAGTTGCCCAAAGCTGTAAAACCTATTAGTCGTAAATGGATATTTAAAACCAAAAGGGATTTAAAAGGGAACATTAAGAGATATAAGGCTTATCTTGTTGCAAAAGGCTTTACTTAAAAGGATGGCATTGATTATAAGGAGACATTTTCTCTAGTTTCATCAAAAGACTCCTTTAGGATTATAACAGCACTTGTGGCTCATTTTGATCTTGAGTTACATTGGATGGATGTTAAGACTATATTTCTTAATGGTGACATTGACAAGATGATTTATATGGTGCAACAAAAAAACTTTATATTAGGTGATCCAAAGAAAATGGTTTGTAAATTAAAGAAATCCATTTATGGACTTAAGCGAGCTTTCTGTCAATGGTATCACAAATTTTATCAAGTTATCACCTCATTTGGATTTGAGATGAATCTAGTTGATGATTGTATATACCATAAGTTCAGTGGGAGTAAATATATTTTCTTGGTGTTGTATGTCAATGATATATTACTTGCTAGTAGTGATATAGGCTTATTGTATGAAACCAAGAGATTTCTAACTAAGAATTTTAAGATAAAAGATCTTGGTGATGCCTCTTTTGTGTTAGGTATACAGATACATCGAGACAGCTCTTGAGGTATCCTTGGGTTATCACAAAAGAGCTATATCGATAAAGTTATTAGTAGGTTTGGAATGAAAGACTGCAAATTAGGATACCCCTATTGCTAAAGGAGACAAATTTAGTCTCAATCAATGCCTTAAAAATGAAATTGAAATGAAAGAGATGCAAAAGATTCCTATGCATCAGCAGTAGGAAGTCTTATGTATGCCCAAGTATGCATGCATCCGGATATTACATACATTTTTGGGATGTTAGGAAGATGTTTGAGTGACCCTGGAATGAATCATTGAAAAGCAACCAAATGGGTTATGCGGTATTTACAAAGAACTAAAGGCTACATGCTCACATATAAAAGATTGGAACACTTAGAGATCATTGGATATTCTAATTCTAATTTTGTGAGATGCGAAGTGTCACAACCCAGGCCCGACCCAATATGCCGGGGACCTGAGCGATGTGGTTATTAAGTGAGATTCGCCACTAACTGGTTAGGGTGCAATTAGTCACCGAACAGTCTAGTCTGCATTCTGAGTTCGGGGTTATTCTGACATAGGGAAAGTATTAAGCACCCTATGCCATTTTTTTTTAATATACAAGGTTTGTTTAAGATGTAATTATTGATTATTGGGTATTTTTTTATAGAATAATTCATCTATTTTAAAATGATTATATCCTTATTTAATTAATGTTTATGATCATAATATTAGGGACTAATTATGAATTAATTATGATTAACTCTATAATGTGTAGGAATTTAGATATTTATCAGATCATTAGTAATAAAACAACCTATCCAATAGGATTATTCTAAAATTTATTCATTTTCCTGTGCCAACAGAATAATTTGAATACATATATATTTTAGAGACTGTATTTATTGTATTTGTTGATTTTAAATTTTCCTATATTTCTATTATCTTAGATAACTGGGTACTTCGTAATTAGCCTTATTTTATATTTTATATTATATAATATATATATATATATATTATTTTTTATATTAAATTATACATGATAATGAGCAAAAAAGAGTTTAAATACTGATGCATTTTTTTTAAATGAATGTTTTTCCTATATAGAATAACCCGTCGTTAAATATTTTGATAAATTTTACTAATGCATCAAATATTCAAATATTATTATTTTTTTATTAATTACGAGGTTTTGACTTTGATAATATATTAAACATCATATTTTAGAAGGCGTATCTTTTATTATTTGTTATTTCGTAAATTCCATAATAAATTGATATATAATTCTGCTAATGTTTTAATATCTCCGTCCTTGAATAAATTCTAAGAGTTTTTATCTTTTGATGTAAAATTCAATGTTTATTTATTTAATATTAGTGCTCTCACATTATTTCTTTGTTTAAATTGTCTATACTATTTCTCAAATTATTTTTTTATAACTATATGTGGACTAAATAAAAGATTTATTATTATATATTTTTTATATACTTATAGTAATGAAATTACTCCTTATCTTATGATTTGTAACTTAGAAATAAAATAAAAAATAGCTTTAATTATGATTTTCTGGCACTAAATTCTCTTATTTAATACTATTCTAAATAATTTGATATATTTTTTTAAAATTTATTTGCTATTTTTCACACATCGATTCGACCACGAGAACGGTCCTAATAATAGTGGCTAAAGCCACTCATGGTAATCATTAAATATTTTAATGGAGCCAAACAACTTGTTTACCATTCATATGTACATATTTTATTCTTTTATTTCAATATTTAGAAATGTTATTCTTTTTGCTATTTTACAACATATTATAAATATTATCTCGAATTGCTAACTAATACAATTTTATTGTTAGCATTTCAGTCTCGAGATCTATTCCCAAAAATTTAATCTTTTGGGTCTTATTATTTATTTTATCAAACCTTATATCTAGTTTTTCAAATTGCTTTTCATTTTTACTCAATGAAAAAATCTTTTATATTTTCGAATTAATATTAAGAAAAGAACGATTAATGTATATATCAATCAAATTTAATATGAATATTTATTGTAATGAATATTATCAACATTTATTCTTATATGCTACCATTTTTAGTTTTTTTCTTATTAATAGCATTTTGAATAATCATTGTATTTTACACTTTTCCATAAATTATTTCTTATAAGTAAAGATAAATGATTTTAATTTGTGACAAACAATGAATTTATTATTTTCTTATAATTTAAAATTATTTTTAATAGTTAAAATTGGTCAGCATATGTAATTAATTTAGAAATTGTCTAATTTTCTTTTATTTACAAAAAGACCATAATGCCCCTAATACAGACCCTATATTCTAATAACCCTAAGGACAAATGGGTCATTTGGCAACATATAAAACCTATTTTTCTCTCTGGATCCTTCCCTTCTCTCCTTCACCAATAGCCTTCTCACCTTTCTCTTCTTTTTCCTTAGCTTCCTCAACCTTCTCTCCTTTTTCATCAACAACTTTTTCCTCTAGCTCTTGATTTCCTCTCGAAACATCTTTCTTAGGAGCTTCCTTATTCTCTTGCTCTTTTTCCTTCTTTGTTTCCTCTGAGCGTTCCTTTTTCCCTTCGGGTTTAAGCTCTTCTTTGTCCTTGACGAGAGCGCCCTCCTCTAATTTCTTATCCTCTTGGGTTTGGTAGCCATGGAAGAGACAAAATCGAGGAGAGAACGAACAGAGCTAAAGAGCAAAGAGTTGGAATTCAGGTGCAAAAAACAGAACCTAGAGATCAAAAAAAGGGGTAATTACAAAGTTGGGTAGGAAAGAGTGAGATGTGAGTAGCAGAGATGGTGTGATTTAGGGATTTGAAAACTAATTTTAGAGAGAGAAAATAGAGCTAGCTTCAATATGGAAAATAGGAAAGGTAGGATTCGAAAATTATTTTGGCTTTTCATAGTCTCCCGATAAACATGAAAATTTTTAGAGCCAACTGTTTTGGTTTCTACCGGTAATGCTCTCAATCTCAGTCCCTTCCTTCTCCTTAATTGAGTTTTCATCTGCTATAGTATACACATCTACCTTGCCCTATTCTTGCAGTTGCAGAGATGCCATTAAAATCTGTCTCTGATATATTTGTTTCTAAATCTAGTTTTTACTTTCTGTTTTTGTGAACTTCTGCTCTATTATATGTCTTCCTCTCACATATAATGGCAGCAACGATGGGCTCATTAATGATATGCATTACATTGAGACCAGCAATAACATCAACATCCTTGGTGGCCTATCTCTAAGAGTCATTGAAGTAGGCAGGGACAGTGGCCATTGTGTTCTTCACAGTTGTGCAAAGGTAAGCCTCAGCAATCTTATGCATTTTAATTAGAACCATGGAAGAAATTTCCTCTGCTGCAAATTGCTTTTCCTTACCCTTGTAATTGACAACAATTATGGGTTTATCACTAAGTCCAGGGATAAGCTTAAATGGCCATAACTTGATGTCACTCTGAATTGAAGCATTAGAAAACCTCCTACCAATCAACTGCTTAGCATCAAAAATAGTGTTGACAGGTTTCATGGCGACTTGATTCTTAGCGGCATCACCGATCAAACACTTGGTATCAGTAAAGGCAACATAAGACAGCATAGTTCTATTGCCTTGATCGTTAGCTATGATTTCAACTCTATTATGTTGCTAAACACCAACGCAAGAGTAGGTGGTACCAAGATCAATACCGATCACAGATCCTTCCCCTTTACCAGCCATTATCAAGAATTAACGAAAAACCAAAGAAATGAAGCTAAGAAGTTCAACACAAAGCAAGCGAGATAAGTTTTCTAAGTCTTGCCTTTGCAGTTGCTCTCTCCGCGTTTTTCTTTTTCTTCGATTTTGAGCTCTATTTTGCTTGGTTTCCTTCTCAGTGTTTTGGGCATCTGAGAAAGTGTCTTTTGCCTTTCCTATCTGTGATTGAATCCCAATGCTATTAACTTCCCCTTTCACTTAAAGCTTTTTGAAAGGTATCATTTAAATCCAGTAAGCTAAATTCTTAAGTTTCTTATTTGTTCAATTTTTTTATTAACTCATTTGAATTACTCCCTTTTTTTAGGAACGGTACTTCGAATGAAGCCTAATGCTACCGTTTAGAATTCAGCAAAATAATTCTTTCAGGTTATTAATTTCTTATATATATATATATATATATATTTCTATTTGTTTTCTTTCCATTGTAATGAATAGGGTCCAATTGTTTGACATTTTGACTGTTTTTTTTATGGAGATTGTATTTCTAATAGTTTTATTTTTTTAATGCTTTCATAGTTTTGATGTTCATTCATCATCTTTTCCTTTCTCTTTTTTTCTTATCAATTTTTGAATGCATGCAATTTTTCGATGTTGAGATATTTTGCATTGCTAGTTTTTTATTTTTATTTGCTAGCCTAAATTCTTTGAATAGCTATAAATGCCAACCTAAAATGAATTAATGCTCAAATATCTAAAGGTTACCACTCTGTATAACTTTATTATATATTTCTTATTGGTTTTTAATTATGTCTCATGAATTTGATTTGATCTTTTTTATTGATTCTGCTATTATTTGCAAACTAGACTAAATAACATGTTTAAAGCTTACTATTTCTTTGATTGATTAGATGTTATGCCTACCTTTAGGATTATAAAGAATCAATTTATTTCTTTTCTTTTCTTTATCTAGTATTTGTCAGTTGCCTATATTTAATGTTGTATTTCTTGTTATGGTTTAAAGATTCGTTATCTTTATAGATCTAATTGATTCATTGAGCTTGTGTGGAATTTTTATTTTTACCCATTCTTGTTATCTTTTATTGACTCCTATTCTATTTTAACCTTCAATCTACTTTTTATTTGTATGCATGTTGACAAGAAGAGCAGAATGGGAATCTAGGCTTTTGATGATTTTTGCTTCAAAGATTTCTCCTTCATTTGAAGTACTGATTTACTAAGCTAAGTTCTCTTATTTGTTGCTGCTTTATTTTATCTTTATATATGTGTAACGCTTGTAAACCAACGTTTTATAAACAGTACTTTCTGGCCCCGAGGGATGTTCCCTACAGTGCAAGGCATCATTTCGAGTCCAATGACTGGCATATTGGCCATAAAATTTTGGCAGGCCTGAAAGTGAGTGAAACGTATGAATTTAAAAATTTAGCAAAACCAATAAATCATTTCGAGTCAAGAACTTGTGTATGCAGAGATAAAATAAAGCTGTACCGGGACAGCTCTGGAAAGTGCCCGGATGGACCCGAAAATATCATACCCTAAACCTCAAAAATTCCATTGAGTATGGTGGAGAAGGAATTATAATTTTTTGAGATCATTTAATATTTTTTCGAAATATTTTATTTTGACGGGTGAATAGTATCAAAAAGTCCACTATTGAATTTTGACCTAAAATTTTATGTGGGCCTTAGTAACACTAAGCGAGAATTTTTAAAACTGAAATGAATATTTTTAGAGATCCAGAGAATATTTTCTGAATTTTTGAAAACTAAAATGGCATGGAGTGAATAGTAACCCTAGCTCCCAAAGGAGTTTTGGGCTAAAATTTTGAGAGACCCTTAATGAATTTAATCGAGGATTTTTAGAACTAGAATCATAATTTTTGGAGCTCTATAGGAATTATTTTGAATTTTCAAAATTAAAAGCAAAGTAGCATTAATTTGGATCGTCCGATAGACACATGGCACGATCGTGGCCATCCACTTTGCTTATATACCTAAGGTGACATGTATGTGCATGGATAAAATGGAAAAGAAGCCTTCTCCTTCCTCCTCCCACAAATGGCTGACGCCATTTATCCATAGAAACTCCTATATTTTTTTATTCTTTTCTCTCTCCTCTCATGCCAAAAAACCCAAAAATTATATGGTTCTAAACCTTCATGACATCTTGAAGACATTCCAAGTGACAAAATTAGGAAAAGATGTCCAAAAATTGAGTTTGGAGCACTTGGTGAATAGTTCCCTTTTAATGTGTAAGTGTTTCTTTTCATGGTTTCTTATTTTTCTTGGAGGGTATTTGAGGTGTAGATGTCATCCATAGAAAGAAATTTCAGTTTGGTATTGTATATAATTTTGTAGGAATTTTCAAAAGTTGGAACCATTATGAAAGTGTTGGATATGGTGGTTTAAGGTGGAGGAAGATGAAGTCAAGGGTTCTGGAGTAGCTTCGACATGATAAGGAGCCCGTTGCAAGTGAATTTAACTGAAACACATCATGTATGTTAAGGAAAATATGGAATTTAAGTTTGGGTACATGTGTGGAAGTTATGTTTCTATGGGTATTCATGTCTGTGTGTGTATTTGAAATGTATGTTAGGAGATGTGATTTGAGGAGATAAGATGTCATGGATGTGTATTGGATGTGGAAATGATGTGTATTATGTGTTGCATGCATGACTATGTGGATGTCATGTATGCCATGGTATGAGTATGCATGTAAGACATGATGACATGTGAGGTTAGGATGGTGAATTGATGTATGGCATGCGAGAGACATGGGATGAATGAGAAACGATGGGATTATGTGAAAGAAATTAAGGAAATAGATTGTATGGGTGATGCATGTGAGATGGATGCATGGGAAGGTGATATGTCACAAGTGAAATGGAAAATACTAGATGGAAAAATAAGAATTTTATTTACAGAATGTGGTTTAAGGTTTTAGTGTGTGAAATAATTAATTTGTATGCTAAGAATAATGTAATGTTGATAAAGAAAAATATTTTGAGATACAAAGGGTTGAAAATAAAATAAGGAAATAGGTTGGTGAGAAAAACTTACCAAATAAATAGTAACTCTTACGTAACAATGGACCCATAACTGTCTGAGAATTTTCGATGACCTATAATTGTTTGAAAAATATGACCGGATGAAATAAATTATATTTGTGTCCTTTTAGCTTAAACAGAAGTAGAACAAATATATGGTAGACTGGAAGGGCAATTAGTTGAGGCTAGCTAAACCAAAATGGATTAAAGAGCTGATTAATTAATGAAAAGCTGACTGAAGAAATTAAAAGACCGAGAAAGAAATTATTAATGCATGATAAGGTGTGGACAAAGTTTAGGGAAATTAATACATAGACATTATGTGTACTATGGATCATAAAAAGAGATTTATAATTGATGTAGACTTAAAGATATGTGTACAGAGTAATCATTATAAATAATTCCATAAAGTATATGGCTAAATTATTTGATAGTACAGGAAATGAATATTACTATAAATATAGCAACAATGAGAATAAGTTACTAAACTTGGGAGCTAAATTATTGTAAAGTAATGCAAAGAAGATGTGACATCAAAGCCATTAAGTATAATTTTGGGAGAAATGGAAGTGTGGTAAAATGGATATAAACTGGCAGTAAAGATAAACTAGAGCTATGGGCTAAATGGGATAAAAGACTATCAACTGGCAGTAATAAAAGCAATGAAACCTGAGTCGGAGACATGGTAAGGTAATGAGACTAGAAAGATGTTAAATGAAATTGATTAATAAATAAAGTAAGCTGATTAAGCAAAGATATGAATTAACATGGAATATACTGAATGTGAAATATAATGGAAAAGGAATCGTGGGATTGATGGTTACTCATACACTAGATAAGTTGACCAGTCAACTAAGGATTAGCAGCCGCTAGAGGCTGAGTCTATATAGATTTTAGCCTGTGTATGGCAGATACAACCGCCGAGTATTGATTTGAGCCTGCATGCTCTAGGTATTGGGAGCCCTATGGCTAATCCCTGCTAACCACTTGTGGATATTGGGAGGTCCCATGGAGCTGGTCCTTGCTATCCACCTGACACCTTGCTGGTATTGATTGTATTGGGATATTGAGAGGTCCTACAGAGTTGATCCCTGCTATCCCCTTTCGATATTGGCAGGTTCTTAGGAACTGATCCCTGCTATTGGGCGAAGGGTGTATACAGACACCGAGGTCGATAATGTGGGCCACTATACAACTTTGTCTTTTATCTGGTTCATGGACTGGGTTGGTACAGTAGCCGAGGTCCAAAATGGGGGCCACTGCACATTGTGATTCCCGTTGTCTAGTGGTTGGGAGTTCTTCTTGAACCGTGGGGGTATAATTGGATAAGTAAAAGAACTTGAATAGACTTAAAGAATATTAAAAAGGAACTAAAAAATTATTATTAGAACTGAGATAACTTGTGAGTAACCACCTTAAGAACAAAAGATAAGCTATAAAGAGAGAGATTGAATAAGTTATGAGAGAAATGACCTAAAGTGAATGAAGTACATGATAGCTTATGTATGTATACATAATGGGTAAAGCTAGATGTGGGATATTGATCAGGGATTAGTAAGAATAAAGGGTGAACTATATAAGTCATGTAACTTAGGTATGGTATGGCATAACTAGAATGAAAGAATGTGGGTATGGATCATAGCTAAACGGTACTGAAATGATGAATAAGAGTAAAAAGGACATCTGTAACCTGGAGTTAAGTGTCTAGTTGAGGTAATGTAATTCAAGTAATGAATAGTCCCTAAAAACTTTAGTAAAGAGACTAGACTTAATAAGTAACAGGTGCTGGTAATTGACTTTGTGTGCTTGCATGTGATAGTAGTACATGGTATATTTGGTTAAATTCACCATTGAGTGCATACTCAGCATATTGGTTGTCCGATGCGCAAGTAGTAGATTGAGATAATACGACGAGGACAACCAGTAGTGTAGCTGAAGACTGTCCAGGTATGCTATTGGATGACTAGAATGTGTTGTATTAGATGGTAAAGGCACTCATGCATGTTATTGTGGGTAAGTGGAGTGGTATGATAGATGTACAGAGAATATATTAGCCCATTATTAGTGGGAACGAGTTCTTAGCTGTAATAATAGCCTAGGCTGATATTCGACTGTAAAATTAGGCGGGTAAGTGTCATATGCCTGGTACGGTTACCTCATATCACTAGAACTAGTAAATAAAATTTCTAGACTGAATAGGAGAAACCTAAGTAAAAGTTAAACGAAAAGGCCCTGGGAAAATCCACGGATGGGTGACCTCATGAGAAGTAGCACACTTTGCCTATTTTCTTGGAGAATAAGTAGGGGGTGTTACAATATGTCTATTGTTTCTTGGGTTATGAGTGTTGGTAAATGTTCTTAGGACTTTATTGCATGTGTTTATGTTTATTAATGTTGTA
>CANXYI011450565.1:0-13888 GCA_948208565.1 Hura crepitans | reverse complement strand
CCTAAATCACCTAATATGGCCGAATGGCCTATAATGGGCTTTACACTTAATGCTTAATGAATTGTGTGAAATCTATGTATGCATGTTTTCAATTCATACTTTTGAATATGATTATGAAATAAATTATGAAAGAGGTGGAGTTTAAGACCTAAAAGAGTCTTAAACCTAGTATGGGCTCTAAAAAGGCTATAAAGAGCATATTATGCATAAGTTGGAGATTTAATGAATATAAAGGCATGAATGGACTTGAATGCCATCATGACCTTTAATTGAGCATGTATATATGGAGTGTGAGCTAAAATCCACAATTGAGGTGGATAAGGCTTGTAAATGTGGAAATGGCATAATGTTATTTAAAATAAGCATAAAAGCTCAAAATGGTGTTTTCAATGTAAAAATGCAATTTAGTCACCTAATGGCTAAAATATGAACATTAAAAGCTATATGAATTTATTTAAGATGGTGAAACTAAATGCAATGGATTTTAGCCTATGAGATGTAAAAACTTGGGAAATAGATAGGTTGATCGATTAACTAAGGGATAAAGGTACACTTGTAGTATCTCTATAAACATATGTGTTAGGATCTTCGGATCTATATGGGTGCAGCAGCATAAGTCAAGTTATACACTGCACTATGCTAGTGCAGCAGGCATCAAGTCTAAAATGTAGGCCATTACATGGCATATATTCCTATATAGGTGCAACCGCGTAAGGCGAGTTAGACACTACACTATGCTGATGCAGCAACCATTAGGTCTAAAATATGGGCCACTACACGATTCATGATCCTGTTATCCATAGGATTGTGGTACTCTTTCATAGGCATAAGTAAAAGAATGGATGACAAAATAATATAAGAATAACATTATACAAGATATGGCTTTTAAGTACATGATGTAGTTATGTATAATGAAAAATGGTTCTATATGACAAACAGTTGTTCATATATGTTGCATTGACTGGGCATGCTTATCATGGAATGGTTTGTGCACAATATATGTCAAATTGTGTTCATTGCACTATATTACTCTATGTATGCATGATGTAAGTGTTAAAAAGGCATTGCATATAAATAAATGTAATGAAACTATGTAATGTATGGAGAAAAAAGTTAGCACATATTATCTCAATTTCACCACTAAACATTATACTTAGCGTGTTGTTTGTTTTATGGCTTGTAGGTACAAAGATTTTTTATAACTGAGCCTTGAGACATCAAGAAAGCTAAGTGAAGGCTTTATTTTTATTAACTTTACCTTTTTGTAATAGAAGTGATGTATAAGATTGCACTCAAATACATATAAAGAAGGGGATGGCCTAAATTGTAATTATTTTGCAATAAAAAATGTAATTAAGTGTCCTTTTTGGTTTTTAAAATGCATGATCCATATTAAACCATGTGAAAGCATGTTGTGCTATATGATTTTTTTTCTTCCTAAGGTTGAGATATCATACAATGTGATTGAGTGTTGTTGAAGTGATCAGATGGATCACATTGTGATGGAGAATGTTTGTGATTGTATATAGAGGTGTGTTTATTCATGCAGGTTGACATTTAAAATTTAGGATAATGCTTAGTACAATCGTTATGCTATCGAAATTTTAGCATAAGGATTCCTAGTTTTAGATGTACAACAAATTGTAAAAGTTTTTTAAAAACCCATATTTTTAACATATTATCTTTTATAAAGAATGTAAAATATTAATTGATTGGGTAGATAAGTTTGATATCTTGATATACCTGCACACTTTAGTTAGGTTTGGCGACCAGTCGGTGTCTAAACTGGATAAAGAGTGTCACAATATTTTTCACTTTTTGTTTTTTTGTATTTTTTGAAGTTTAATGAACTTTTATCTCCTTTTTATGGTTTTTTCACAAAATGATTCTCTAGTATGTCCGTATATTCTCTGAAATTTGTTTTTTTCCTTAGCATTTTTTTTTCTCTCTTTTAACTTTTATTCCATCTTATTCTCATTCCTTTTTAAAATTTTTTTTTTTTTTTTGCCTTTTGGTGACTTACAAGTAAAATATGAAATTCTCACTTTAGAGTAAAAAAGGACTAATTAATCCTAAACCCCTTTTTCTAATAAATGTTCTGATATTTTTTAGCTAAGTTTGTCATTTCTGAACTCAAGTAACTTACTATTTACTATTTTGATTTTGAGTTTCTCTATGCAAGTAACTAATTCATTTTTATAATTTTTTTTGCATTACTTCTCCTAATTGCTAAATTTTTACGTTTAGTCTTGATTAGTTCAAGAATTTTCTCTATTTTTAAATGAAAGAATGATATAAAATTGTTGAGTTTCTGTGAGTCTTATTCATTATCTGAGGACATTTATTTAGTTATGATTTTATTTTGTTTGAGTTATTGCATGCTGGTAGGTTTAATCCAAGATTCGCAAATGAGTTATTTAAATTTTTCATTATTATTAGTCTAGGTAAAGAAAATGACTATAACACACGTAAAGCTCAGTTTCATGAATATTACCTCTGAGGCATGAATAGTATCCCCTAAGACACCAAAGGCACCTTATAATGGCTAAAAGGGGAAGTACTAGTCATAAAACCTTAATGGGCTAGAAAATGATGAAAATGAAATAATTAAAACTTTAAGCCTAACCAATAAATCATTTTAGGCCAAGAACTAGTGAATAGTGACCTTAGTTGAGATTATGCTAGGAATGGTTTGGGATGTGCCTGAATAGACCTAAAAATATCTTACCCTAAAGGTAAAAAATTGTAGTAAGTCTATTGGTAAAGGAATTTTAATATTCTAAGGTCATTTGATATTCATTCGAAATTTCATAATTACATAGTGAATAGTAACCCTAGTTGCCTTTAGAGTTTTGACCCGAGATTTTATGGGGCCTTTAATAGGCACCATCAAGAATTTTTGACACTAAAAAGATGATTTTTGGAGGTCTTGATAAATTATTTTGACTTTCTCAAGTTTAAAGGAAAATCTAGTTAAAAAAAACCATCGGATCAACACCTGGCACAATTCGGGCCATCCACCTATCTAATATAAAAGGCCTTACACATGTGGGGGTGTCATATGTGCCAAGAGACTTCATCTCCTCCTCCTACCCTAAAAGTTGATGCCATTCTCACTTTCTCTCTTTTCCTATTTTTCTTCTTCTTCTCCCACAAATAAAGGCTAAACCTAGCAAAATTTATATAGTCCTTTACCTCTATAGCCTCTTGAGTTCATTCCAACTGACATAACTCAAAAAAGGTTTGAATGTGAGATATTAGCACTTGGTGAATAGTGTTAAAATTAGGTGTAAGTGTTTTTATCCCATTTTTTTATTTTTTTTAAGGTAGTCCTAAGTGAGCCTAGCTTAACCATGTAGTTACCTTTCAATTTGGAGTTATGTAGAATTTTTGAGAATTTTCTAAACCCTAAAATGTGTATGTTTATAAGAAAAGAAGGAAAGCTTGGTGACGAAGGGTAACTAAGGACTTCAAGTGGTGAAAAAGGGTGTTTTAACACCCTAGATATGTGAGTTTGATGCAATGTATGTGTGTGATGGTGTGAGTGTATGAATATATGTGTGAAAGTGTGTATAGAAGTGTAATGGTGTGTACGTGTGCATGTTAATGTATAATGTTTATGTAAGTATGCTAATGTGATTATAAGGAGCTTATGTATATGATTAATGTTTGAGAGATGCATGTGTATGTGTGTGCTTGAGGTGTGGTTAAATGGTGTGCATGGAGGGAATGTTAGTATGCAAGTGTGGTTAGTGTGAATTGGTGGCATATTTAGGTTAAAAAAGTGAGCATGAAAAATGTTTATAATGTGAACATTATAAAGGAAAATATAGTTAGGAATAATGCATAATATAGCCTAGGTTATGTTAATGTATAAATGCATGCCCATATGTGTGAAAGTGATTACTAATGGTACCTAAAGTAATGCATAAAGTGGTTAAGTGCATGGAAGTGGATTGGTAAAGTAATACAAGTAAATAAGATATTGAGTAATTGATTTAGCAATGTTGGTAATGGTGATAATATCGAGAGTAAATGCAATTGTGTTGGATCATATGAGAATAATGGTTTGAAAATTAAGGTTATAAAAATGACCAAATGAATAGTGATATATGAGTGAAAAGAATAGTGTAATTGTTGGCCATATAACAATGTAAATATGCACATAATTGTGATGACAATAAGCAATGTTATAAGCTATAATAAAATACCTATAATTATGCACATAAAGTTGGTAATTAAAAGTTAGCCCATTTTAGTTAGACAACCACTGAATAGGTTGACCGATCAATTAGAGAATTAGTAGCTACTACGGGTTTTGGTCCTCTAGCCCATTGCCTGTATGACTAAGATGGTAGGTGCAACCATCGAGGTTTTATTAGAGAGCCCTACATAATAGGGTATTAGGAGGTCTATATGTGCTGATCTTTGCTTACCAATCTTATTATGGATTTAAGAGCTTCTATGAGATTGATCTCTACTATCCATCTGAGATGATATGATGATTGGGATTTAAAAGGTCCCATAGGGCTGATCCCTACTATCTTTACTGTTGGGTGGTCCACTAGGACTAATCTCTACCAGTAAAATTTGGGAGGTTCTTATGAACTGATCCTTACATTAAATGGAGTTAGGTAAGTGCAACTACCAAGGTCTAAAATATAGGCCACTGCATAGTTTATATCCTACTATCTAATGTCTTTAAGAGTAGTCTTTCCAATATGGGCCTAAAATGGAAGAAAATAAGTAAAAATAGATTGTATTAACAATTATGATTTTATGACATACCTGACATAATTAAAGATAAGAAACATAACCGGGTAACTTAAACACACTACGAGACACACTAAATTTTATGTAATAAGACTAGCTAATAAATGGTAGAGATGTATTTACCTAAACCTACATATTACATGATTTGCATGATGAGTGTTTTTCATGACAGTTGATTAAACACATATATATTACATTAAATTCACCACTAAGTTTATACCCAGTGTATTGGTGTTCCAATCGCAAGTTGTAAATAGTAGTGCCATTTTGCCTTGACAACTACAGTATAGCTAATAATCGTATGTTGGGGGTGTTAGTTCTATACTTTTATGTGTACATAGATGGCACTCATATGTAGATAGGGTTAAGGCCTTGTACTTAGAGTGGTTGGATATGACTTTTGATACTATATGGTCTATATTTACAAAACTAGAGTTGTAAACAAAATGTATGTATATATGTAATCTATGTGCTTAACTATGTGTTTGCACCTAATTTAGGTTTGAGACCCTATGTTATGTGACTATGTGATGGGAATAGATGATTGAAGGACCAGATGGGTTTAAGAGGGGAATGATGTATTGATAACTAATATAAAATTGCTTTTTAACGGGTTTAAAAATTTAGTTTTCACTCGGTTGGGCATTATGCTACCCAAATTTTTGTAAATTAAAGTACTACCACATAAAATGGCTTTATTAGCTAATTACAGTCAAATTAAGGACAACATAGAATAATAAAAGAAAAATAATAGGAACACATCACCGAGATGGTTAGGGCTATAAGTGTTAAATGAATGATAGCTAGAGTAGTGATAGGATGGGTGACCTACGAGTAGTAGCATCTCTTATCAAGTAGGGATGTAACATTTAGTGGTATTAGAGTGAGTTTAGGCATTCTTAGGCATAGAATACATAAGTGCCATAGTCTAGGGTTCTGTGTCTTGATAAAGCTAAATTGTATAGGGTTGATTATTTGTTATGTTGTAGAGAAGCACGATGAGTGAGCATACCTCACTAGAATAAGGGGAAAAAATGGCAAGTCATTCTCCAATGATGATACATGGGCCATAAGTGAGCTGAAGCATACTATTACAACTACTACTTCACCACCACCACCACCAGGTCTAGCACAACCTCCACAACCACTAGCATTATAAAAGACATACCTAGAAAGGGTAATGAAAATGGGAGCCCTGAACTTTATAAGAACAGTAGAGGATGATGCTATTAGGGCTGAGTACTGGCTAGAGCAAATCATCAAGATATTAGAGCAGCTAGAATACACCTTAGAGGAGAACTTGAGGTGTAAGAATAAGAGAAAGACTTTGCTTGTTTAAGTAGATATGTAGAGGAACTAGTGCCAACTGAGGAGGAGCAATGTAAGATGTTTGAAAAGGGCCTAAATATGGAGTTAAGGATATAGATTATAGCGAGTAAGATTTGAGAATTATCTTCCTTGGTGTCAGTAGCATATGCCATAGAGGAAATGGTGAAAGAAAAAAAGAAAGCTCTTTTAGAAAAAGAGGCCTTTCACTACGGGATAGAAGAGCTCAGTACTTGATGCAAGTAAGAAGTAGATGAGTTCTCAAGCCCTATAGCAATCTTAGAGGTAGGGCCAAACATAGAGGTCATGTCAGGCTTCTCAAACTAGGCCTCGACCATTATAATAGGCTCCTAGTGCCCCAATATTTATAGTGAGAAGTGCACCTCTAGTGTGTAGGACATGTAACAAGAAAGACCGGAGACCCTATTGGTAGACGAGATAGGGAGAATGCTTCATATGTGGAGCTAGAGATCACTATCGAAGGTATTGCTCGAAGAAGTAAGCTAATGCTACTCAATTACAAGCCTCCTCCCTAGCACCTAGAAAAGGGTAGAAAGAGAACAAGAATGACAAGCCAGGTGCTTGTTAAAGGACTAGGTCTGAGACTTAAGCTCTGGCTCATCAATATGCCATCTAAGCTTGTGACGAAGCTAAGGCACCTGATATGATTGATAGTACATTCTCTTTATTAGATGTATCTATTTTGGCATTGATAGATCTAGGATCCACTCATTCATACATTTTCATGGCATAAGCATGTGATAGAGGGTTAAAACCTGAACCCATAGACTTAGACATCTTGGTTAGCAACTTGATTAGGTAGAGTGTGACTATGAATAGAGTATACAGACATTGTCCCCTAGTAATTTAAGGGCAAGTGTTTCCAACTAATCTTATTGAACTCCCTTTCCATGAATTTGATGTTATCCTTGGTATAGATTAGTTGTCTGAACATCGGGCAGTAGTTGATTGTGAGTAGAAAAGGCTTACCCTCAAGATAGTTATGGGATATGAGGTGATAGTAGTTTGTGCGTAGAATTTCTTAACTAATCTTATCTTAGCTATAATAGCTAGGCAACTTATCCAGAAGGGATGTAAAGCTTACGTAGCATATATAGTTGATTCAAATGACACAACACCGAGCCATAATTAGATACCAGGAGTATCAAAATTTCCTAATGTATCCCTAGATGAACTACCAGGTTTACCACTACAGTGAGAGTTTGACTTCAAGATTGAGGTGTATCTTAGTACTACTACTATATTTATTACCCGTACCAAATGACACATGTATAATTAATAGAGCTAAAGATGCAGTTGCAGGAATTGTTGAATAAAGGCTTTATTAGGCTGAGTACTTCACCTTAGGGAGCACCAATGCTCTTTGTGAAAAGGAAAGATGGATCACTATAACTATATATCGACTATAGGCTATTGAATAAGGTGATAGTTAAGAACAAATACCCATTGCCTAGAATTGACAATTTCTTTGACAAGCTCTAAGGTGCTAGTGTATTTTCCAAGATAGACTTGAGATCAAGGTATCATCAATTGAGAAATAAAGAATCAGACATCTCAAAGACTACTTTTATAACTAGATATGGGCATTATGAATTCCATGTGATGCCATTTGGGCTCACTAATGCCTCTATAGCTTTCATGGACCTTATGTATAAGACCTTCAAACTATACCTTGACTAATTTGTTGTAGTCTTCATTGATGACATTCTGTTGTATTCTAAGAGCAGAGAAGAACACGAGTAGCATATAAGAATCATGTTACAGACTCTGAGGAAGAAATAACTGTACACAAAGCTGAGTAAGTTTGAATTCTAGTTGATTGAAGTAGCCTTCTTAGGCCATATTATTTTAGCAGATGGTATTAGGGTCGACCCTAGTAAGGTTAAAGTTGTGTTGGAATGGAAGCCTCCTGGGAACATGATTGAAGTCTGAAGCTTCCTAAGATTGCTTGGTTATTATCAAAGATTTGTAAAAGGTTTCTCAATGATTGCCACCCCATTAACAAATTTATTGTAGAAAGATGTGAGATTTGTGTGGGATGATAAGTGCCAAGCAAGCTTTAACAAGGTTAAAGCAATGTTAACTAAAGCTCCAATACACATTCAACCTGAGCAAGGGAAAGATTATGTGATCTATAGTGATGTGTCTCATAATAGACTTGGATGTGTTATGATGTAAGATGGAAAGGCAGTAGCTTATGCTTTAAGGCAATTGAAGCCACATGAAAATAACTACCCAACACATGATTTGGAATTGGCTATCATTGTATTTACTTTGAAATTGTAGAGGCATTACCTATATAGTGAAAAGTGTTACATTTACACTGACCATAAAAATTTGAAATACCTCTCTACACAAAAAGGTGTTTAACTTAAGGCAATGATGTTGGATAAAATAGATCAAGGATTATGATTGCTTAATTGACTAACATCCAGGAAAGGCTTATGCAGTTGTTGATGCCTTGAGTAAGAAGTTCACAGCTATTATGAAAGCTATGAGTGCCATAATGGATTACACTAATGGCAAGGCAATTTTAGCTAAATTACAGGTAAAGCCTAACTTTAAGCAATATATAAAAGAAGCATATATGCAAGATGATCATCTTGTGTAGATAGTAAGTAAAGTTAAATAAGGGAAGATTACCAAGTTTGAAGCTAAGATAAATGGATGCTTATATTTCCATAACATATTTTATATACCTGAGGTAGACAAAATGAGAACACAGAGTTTGAGAGAAGCACATGATACTCCATATTTCATGCACCCTGGAAGCATGAAGATATACTAGGACTTAAAATCCCACTATTGGTGGCCAGAAATGAAATGAGATATAGCAAATTATATGGCTCAATACTTCACATGCCTACAAGTGAAAGCTGAACATTAAATTCCTTCTGGATTATTATACCCTATAGCAATTCCAAAGTGGAAGTGGGGGAAAGTCATTATGGATTTCATGATGGGGTTGCCCCTAACTAGGAGCAAGTGTGATACAGTTTAGGTAATCATAGATGAGTTAACTAAGATAGCTCATTTTTATCCTAGTAAAAAAGGACTACTTTGTGGATAAGCTAGCATAGTTATATATCGATGAGATTGTGAGATTGCACGGAGTGCCAATTCCTATTATTTCATATCGAAACCCTCAATTAACTTCCAAATTTTGGAAGAAATTGCAAGAATCTCTAGGTACTCATTTAACCTTCAGTACAACCTTCCACCCATAAATAGGTGGATAGTTAAAACAAGTGATACAAGTATTGGAAGATATGTTGTGCAATTGCACTAGAATCTAAAGGAAGTTGGGATCAATATCTATCTCCAGCTGAATTGGCCTATAATAATAGCCACCAAGCTACCATTGGAATGGCTCCCTATGAGGCAATGTGTGGCAGAAGGTGATGAACTCCACTTTATTTGAGTAAATCTGGTGAGAGTAAGCTTATAGGACCTAATTTAATCAAGGATGTTGAAGAGAAAGTCAGAGTCATAAGGGACAAATTAAAAGCTATCATAGATTGATAGAAAGTCATATGCTAACTTGAAAAAAAATATATTGAATATGAGATTGGTGAAAAAGTGTTCTTGAAAATGTCACCTTAGAAAAAGATACTCATATTTAGCAAAAAGGGGAAATTGAGTCTCAAGTTCATCAGTTCATACGATAGTGTAGTACATGTGGAATTAGTGGCCTACAAGCTAGCCTTACCATCAGAATTACAGCAGATCCACGATGTGTTCCACATCTCGATCCTAAGGTGACATTAATCTAATCTAACCCATATAATACTTGCAAAGGAGATTCAAGTACAACTAAACTTATATTATGAGGAGGAGCTACTGCAAATATTGGCTAGAGAAATCAAGGAATTAAGGAACAAATCCATACCATTATTAAAAGTGTTATGGAAATACCACAAGATAGAGGAAACCACTTAGGAGAGTGAGGAGCAAATGAAAGCTCAATATCCATATCTGTTCTAATCAGGTAATTTTGGGGACAAAATTTCTTAAGAGGGGAAAGATTGTTACACCCATAAATCTCAGTTTCATTAATATTACCTCCGAGGAATGAATAGTATCCCTTGAGACACTAAGGCACATTATGATGGCTAAAAGGGGTAGTAATAGTCATAAAACTTTGATCGGCCAAAAAAGATGAAAATGAAATAACTCAAACTTTTAGTTGAACTAATAAATTATTTTAGGCTAAGAACTAGTGAATAGTAACCTTAGTTGAGATTATGACAAGAATGGTCCTAGATGTGCCCGGATGGGCTTGAAAATATCATACCCTAAAGCTCAAAATTCCAATGAGTCTATTGATGAAGGAATTTTAATATTCTAAAGATGTTTGATATTTATTCAAAATTTCTTAATTACATAAGTGAATAGTAACCCTAGTTGCCTTTAGAGTTTTCACCCAAGATTTTATAGGGACTTTAATGGGCACTATCAAGAATTTTTGGCACTAAAACCAATATTTTTGGATGTCATTAGAAATTATTTTGAATTTTCAAAATTTTTAAAAAATCAAGTTAAAATAGACCATTGGATCGACACGTGCTATGATCGGAGCCATCCACCCATTTAATATATGGCCTTGCACATATGGGGGTGTCATATTTGCTAAGAGACTTCATCATTTCCTCTCACCCTTAAAAGCCAATGCAATTCTCACTTTCTCTCTCCTCCCATTTTTCTTCTTTATCTCCCTCAAATCAGAGCCTAACCTAGCAAAAGTTATATGGTTTTTTACCTCCATAGCCTCATAAGTTCATTCCAACTAGCAAAATTCAGAAACAAAGGCTATAAAGTAAGATATTAACACTTGGTGAATAGTGTCAAAATTTGGTGTAAGTGTTTTTATCCCACGTTTTATTTTTTGTAGATAGTCCTAAGTGAGCTTAGTTTGACCATGTAGTTAGCTTTCAATTTAGAGTTATGTAGAATTTTTGAGAATTTTCTAAACCTTAGAATGTGTATGTTTATAAGAAAAGAAGGAAAGCTTGGTGAGGAAGGGTAACTAAGGACTTCAAGTGGTGAAAAAAAGGTGTTTTGATACCCTAGGTATGTGAATTTGATGTAATATATGTGCGTGATGTTGTAAGTGCATGAATATGTGTGTGAAAGTGTGTATGTAAGTGTAATGTCTGTGTGTGTGTGCATGTTAACGTATAATGCTTATGTAAGTATGCTAATGTGATTTATGAGGAGCTTATATATGTGATTAATGTTTGAGAAATGCATGTGTATGTGTGTGCTTGAGGTGTGGCTGAATGGTGTACATGGAGGGAATATTAGTGTGCAAGTGTGGTTAGTGTGAATTGGTGGCATATTTAGGTTAAAAAAGTGAGCATGAAAAGTGTTTCTGATGTGAACATTATAAAGGAAAATAATAGTTAGGAATACTGCATAATTTAGCCTAGCTTATGGCAATGTATAAATGCATGCCCATGTGTGTGAAAGTGATGACTAATGGTACCTAAAGCAATGCATAAAGTCATTAAGTGCATGGAAGTGGATTGGTAAAGTAATGTAAGTAAATAAGATATTGAGTAATTGATTTAGTAATGTTGGTAATGGTGATAATATCGAGAGTAGATGAAATTGTGTTAAATCATATAAGAATAGTTGTTTGAGAATTAAGGTCATAAAAATGACCAAATGAATAGTGATATATGAGTGAAAAGAATAGTGTAATTGTTAGCCATATAACACTGAAAATAAGCACGTAATTATGATGACAATAAGTAATGTTATAAGCTATAATGAATGACCTATAATTGTGCACATAAAATAAGTAATTAAAAGTTTTCACATTTTAGTTAGACACCTACTAGATGGGTTGACTTGTCAATTAGGGAATTAGTAGCTACTAGGGGTTTTGGTCCTTCTAGGCTATTGCTTGTATGATTAAGATGGTGGGTATAACTACCAAGGTTCTGATAGAGAGCCCTACACACTCGAGTATTGAGAGGTCCATATGGGTTTATCCTTACTTGCCCACCTTATTATGGATTTAGGAGGTCTAATAGGGTTGATCCCTACTATCCACCTGAGATGATCTGATGATTAAGAGTTAGGAGGTTCCATAGGGCTGATCCCTACTATCCCTACTATTGGGAGGCCCACTAAGACGAATTCCTTCCACTCTGATTTGGGACGTTCTTATAAACTGATCCCAACTATCAGATGGAATTGGATAAATACAGCTATCAAGGTCCAAAATGTTGGCCACTACATAGTTTGGATCCCACTATCTAGTGTTTTTAAGAGTACTGTTTCTAATATGGGTCTAAAATAGAAGAAAATAAGTAAAAATGGACTGTATTAACAATTATGATTTTCTGACATACCTAACATAATTAAAGATAAGAAATATAACTGGGTAACTTAAGCACACTACGAGTCACATTAAATTTTAAGTAATAAGACTGGCTAATAAATGGTAAAGATGCATTTACCTGAACCTACATAGTCACATGATTTGCATGATGAGTTTTTTACATGACAATTAACTTAACACATATATATTACATTAAATTCACCACTGAGTTATACTTAGTGTATCGATGTTCCAATACGTAGGTTGTAGATACTAGTGTCGCTCGATCTTGACAACTACAGTGCAGCTAACAATTGTTTATTAAGGGTATTTATTTTATACTTTTATGTTTACATAGATGGCATCATGTGTAGATAGGGTATGGGGCCTAGTACCTAGAGTGGTGGGATATGACTTTTGATACTATATGGTCTATATTTACTAAGCTAGAGTTGTAAACTAAATGCACGTATATATGTAACTTGTGTGCTTAACTTTGTGTTTAAACCTAATGTGGGTCTAAGACCCTATGTTGTGTGATTGTATGATTGGACTAGATGATTAGAGGACTAGATAGGTCTAGGAGAGGAATGATGTGTAGATAATTGATATAGAAGTGCTTTTTTAACAGGTTTAAAAATTTGGTTTTCACCCGGGTAGCTATTATGCTGCCTAAATTTTTGTAAATTAAAGCACTGCCACATAAAATGGTTTTATTAGCTAATTATAGTCAAATTGAGGGCAACATAGAATAATAAATGAAAAATAACAAGAATGCATCACTGAGATGTTTGGGCTATATGTGTTAAATAAATGATAGTTGGAGTAGTGATAGGATAGGTGACCTATAGAAAGTAGTATCTCCTATCAAGTTCTTTCAAGAATCAGGTAGGGGTGTTACATTGACCTCTAATCTTAATTAAATATGAGCTTTTATTTTATTTTTTTATAGCCTTTATTTTTTTATTTTCTATTAAGTTAATTTTATTTATTTCTTTATTAATTTCCATGTTACATGGCGTAAAGGTTTTTTTTATATATTTTTTGTCATACTAAAAATCTTATTTTTACTATGAAAGCTTTTAATGAATCCCTTCTATTCTAATTATCTTTTCTAGAAAACAAAATATTTTCCTAGCTAAATGACTTAGGCTTTGCCAATTTTTGTCATCATTTCTATTTTAGTCATTGCCTATAATAACCTTATCGAATCCCTAAAGAATCCTGATAATAAGTGCACTTCCAATCTTGACTCAATCCTATTAATCCTTCCTATATCAACATCTCATGGGCCTCAGGCCACACATTCAGTTTAATAGAAAATTTAAGTCAATAGACCACATAAGTTTCCATTCATTTATGCCAAAATTGTTCATACAAATTCTTAATTTAAATAGATTACAAAACCACAACAGCTTCTAAGCATGTTGGACACATAAC